>JAGDQP010043939.1:4552-16062 GCA_022664845.1 Lepisma saccharinum | reverse complement strand
ATTTAATATGGCTGTGAATTATATATATATATATATATATATATATATATATATAACATTATGTTTAGATCTGGAAGTTTCTAAATAGGTTATAACACATCAATGTACTTAAATGATGTCTTTGCTTAACACTCGCAACCTCAATCATTCTCTGCACATGTAAGCAGGGTTGAAAAACATCACGATTTTTTAAAAAAAATGTTGATCGTTTATTTAGATCGATTTTTAAAAATTTAAATCAAAATTTTTGATTTAAATAACTTGCGGCACTGAAAAAAGCCACTAAGTTAATTTTTTCTTTCCAGATACTTTAACCAGTAAAAACTAAACTAAGATTCACGAATATGTGGTGTTCGCTGCAAAAGATAGCCAAGAAAATAGGCAATTACAATAACTTAAAATAATTTTGAAAAGGAAGGAAGATATGGAATACTTACTTATGATAGATTTTACAAAGAAAATTAACGTGTAGGAAACTTCTACGTTACTTTCGTCGATATACCATCAATGGTTTCACAGGGGTATACCCCTTAATTAAGTTCGAAAAAGAAACAATATACAATGTTTATATGTATCGGCTTTCCTTCTAAAATGACATCTGTGTCTTCCTCTCTTCCTAAATAACTGCAAATTTTATAATAGCAATTGCCTCTTTTCTCCAGGCTACATCTTTTTAACGAAATATTCTAGAATTTAAATTTACCGAGATAAATTCTACAGGGTGAGGCAAAAGTCGGTTAACACCCCTGTAGCACACGAACGGCTTGGCGTTCACACTTGGATCACGGTATATGTTGTTCGGGTAGGTCATGGATCATATTGCATGACGTGAGTGTCATGGCGGCCATCTTCGAGGCCGCCATCTTGGATCCAACTTTGGAATTTTAAATGGGAAGGGGGTCATGTGGGGTATCATTTGACACGAGCGCGAGCTCAGATAAACAATGGCGCAGTCCATTTTCACCTACCTGTATTGGTTAAGAAGTTATTGCGTTACAAAATGTGTAAATTGGGCATTAGAGCACGTCGTTCACTGTTGTTCCAGATGATGTAAGATGACGCTAACAATCCCAGAACGCATTGAGATTGTGGAAAAGAGTGGTGGACGATTTGCCAAGGTGATTGCGGTTTAGTTTAATGCATCCCACCCAGAGAGGGAGAACATCTCACACGTTGCAGTGTTCAAGTTGCTGAAGAAGTTCCATGAGACGGGCTGTGTGCACGACAAAGATCGATCTGGACGCCCACGGACCGCTACTGCCGACGACAAGGCGACAGACGCGTTCACTGCTGTTGTGAAAAGCCCAAAACGCAGTTCTCGTCGTGTGGCAGCCATACCACGAATCAGTCAGCGATCAGTGCTACGGGTGCTGCATGTGAACAAGTGGCACCCGTAAAATCTGCAGCTCCAGCAGCGTTTAACAGAGGATGATCCAGACAGGCGCGTGCAGTTTCCAGAATGGGCCACAGCAAGGTGTACGGACGATCCCATGTTCCCACTATGTGTTTCTTTCAGTGATGAGGCATTATTTTTCGTCCACGGAGAGGTAAACAAACAAAATTACAGATATTGGAGTGACACAAACCCAGATTTGCGACAAGACAACAAAGGGGTGGGTGGGGAAAAGGTGATGGTCTGGTGTGGAATCTGGGGGACGCGCATTATTGAACCGTTCTTCATCCACGGCACCCTGACTGGTGAGAAATATCGTGCTCTGCTCGAGGATGAAGTGTTCCCTGCCCTCTTGAATGAGACCGGTGATTTCCTATGCGTTATGTGACGCCAATGGCTCGATACACAATTTCCGGGCCTTTGAATAAGGCGACAGGAACCCATAGAGTGGCCACCACGATCCCCAGGTCTTACGCCGCTGGACATTTTTTCTCTGGGGCCAACTGAAAAACCTCGTGTATCAAGAACCCATCACTGATATCCACCATCTGATGCAGCGGATTCTTCAATGTTGTGAAACCATCGACCCGGACATGCTGTTGCGAGTCAATGCGGATTGCCAGAGGCGCCTTGCAGTGTGTCTTGCTCAAGAAGGACAGCACATAGAGCACATGCTGTAATGCCCAATTTTCACATTTTGTAACGCAATAACTTCTTAACCAATACAGATAAGTGAAAATGGACTGCACCATTGTTTATCTGAGCTCGCGCTCGTGTCAAATGATACCCCACATGACCCCCTTCCCATTTAATCCCAGTTGGATCCAAGATGGCCGCCATGACACCCATGTCGTGCAATATGGTCCATGACTCACCCGAACAACATATACCGTGATCCAAGTGTGAATGCCAAGCCGTTCGTGTGCTACAGGGGTGTTAACCGACTTTTGCCTCACCCTGTAGTTCATTCCACTTAGTTTTCAGCTCTCAGAATTGCACTATCAATTTGGAAATGCACCATGAAAATATTCCATAAAGTATGAGAGCTATTTTGGAGCCGCAGTTCTTCAGTGGTAGAGCCGTCACCTCTGTCCCGTGGAGTCCCCGATTCAATCCCTGTTCGTGCCATGTGGGCTTTGTGGTGATCAAAAACCGTGTGCATCGGTTTCTCAGGGTTCTCTCGTTTCCACCCACTTTCTTCATTCCATCAATTCTTCCATCATCATGCATTCAGTCTGATCCAAAGTTGCCTAAAGGTCTTAGATAAAATTCAATTCAATGAAAGCTATCTAATGCAGTCAAATCAATAGAGGATACGAAGCTTTGCAATTTCATCCTTCAGCATACACATAAGTAAATTTTATATTTCCATTGAGCTTTCGAGCAATTTGTGAAGAAAACAAATAATTTGATACAAATACTAGTACAGAAAGTAGGTAATATTACGAAACAACAATTGTTGTTTTGTAAACAAACACTGGATGTTCTGTTTCCTGTGTGTTCATTTTCACATGTATTACAAAAATAAACATATTTGTAATACAAATTGTAAACTTATAATGTGAATTGGGTTCCTACGTTCTCTTCTAAAATTTCGTCAATCGAAATGAACCAATCAAATAGTTTGTTAAAATTCAAGGTCAATCACTTTCGTTTACATCGTAAGAGAATATCGTAAGTTCATAACGTAAACACTAAAACGAAAATTTTGAACTTGCATATGATTTAAATTACAGAATGATTAAAAATACTGCATTTTATTTCTACATTTATAATAAAAACAATCTATTTTTGATTTAAATTATTGATTAAAAAATAAACTGATTTAAATCAACCAACCCTGCATGTAAGTCTTGCGCATTATTAGAGTCGATGTTAAGAAACGCAGATAGAACACTATTTCAAAGATCTTAATTTATTTTACAGAAACACTGCACACGATAAACTCATCTCTTTCCTTGTGTATGCACTCACGTGTTACATTTTTCAATAATGCTTCTTTAAGACGCTTTCGTTTGACCTGTTTTTGTCCACTTCCTTTCTCTTACCCATGATGTTACTGTTTACAAAATGCCACATGGAAATGAAAGGTACCAGGTTTGCAAACCAGATCAAACACCACAAGCATACTGCATTGCTGATGTACACAGTAGCTGCCTGAAATACAACGATCTGTAGCGGCGTCACCTATGAGTGTGAATTTTACTGGGGACAAAGGAATCTAGTCCCTGACTTATTTCTTTTCACAACATTATAAACATAACCACAGCTACAATCTTTATTCTTCTACCTATGTGAAGCATGAGACTTAATTTCTTTTTTTGCAGTATACGCGATTAGGGAAGCTGGTTCAGAATCAATAGTAAAAAATTTGCGAATTTTGACTTACTTTTAGTCCCCTTCATTCATTCATTCAGTACAACTAAAACAGTAAAATATTGAGCTAGAAATTCGTGGCTTATATATATATATATATATATAAGTACAATACAAATTGATAAACAGTAAATGCGCATAATAGAAATGATGCTTAATGACCTTAATCTTGAACTGAAAATTCAATATAAACCAATATACAGTGTGGATTTCATTGTCCTCTGCATTATGATAGTTGAGGATCGTGACTTGGTTATGCAGTAAGGTTTGAATCTGACGACAAAAACAAATAAGTGGAATGTTCCTCTATTAGGCATTTTGCCAGTATGTGGAACACGATTCTACATCCTTCAAGTAAATCGTTAGCCAAAGCATATTCATAATTGTAACGTCGCCACCCAGGCAGGCTATGTTATATATGTCGTGAGTTACATATATTTAGATGTCACTCAGGGTTTTCTTCCTATATGATCATCTAATATGCGGTGCGGAATGATCCTGGACCTCGCATATATTATGATCGTTCAACGTAGGAGTCGGGATCCTGTCTATGCTATACGTGCAGGAGACTGATTTAAGTGAGCTGCGGAAACTAACACTAATTAAGCATCCATGATGAGGAGAAGACAGTGTTCGATTTGTTATAAATCACGAAAGGGGGGTCTTAAAACTAGTGTTTACTGCTAAGTTTCAACATACTACACGTTTGGGTATAAATACAAAGATTTTACCCCTGATTGGGATGATGTTCGGAATCAACAACCAGGGATGAAATCCTCACACACCAGGGAAAATCCCCGGCATCATTCCGACAAATCGAACACTAGGATAAGGTATTCTTGATTAAATGATATGTGATAACTTCATGTGATTAATATTTCCATTATTTCCTATCTCACTGGTTTAAGGGAGACTAGGAGTTTCTCGGGCCCGATGAATACTCATTGATTTACGACCATACATTGCTTATATACACATTTGAACAGACTTTATAGCAAAAATAGATGTATTTCTAAGTACAATTAAAATAATTTAAGTTACGGCATTGTTATATTTAAACGTCCTTTAGATATTGTTTCTTGAAATATAGAAAATCTTTGGCTTATCTCATTTCGCCCGGAATAAAAATTTAGATCAACACTATTGAATATAAATAATTCCATATAACAGACCTTTATACATAACAAAAATTCAGCATGAAAATTATTATTACAGAAAATAATGAGAAATTCGAAAGATGAGTTAATATAATTGACAAGGGATAATGTAAGTGACCAAAGTCATTTATACGAAATAATGCGCATCTCGTAAGATGCAAGTGACGTCACATAATTGAATATTACTAGCACAACTATTACACAAAAATTGAATAAAATTAATAATGAAACTGACAACTAATAAGCGCTGTATTTGGCTTTTTAGTAATAAATTAAATTTCGAATTGCTTACATATCGTTCGCACATTTAAAATTATTTTGAGTAAATTTCCTATCCTGTTCTTTCGTTAATTATTGTTCAATAATTTTCCTTGCACTTTAATATATTTTAATATTTAAGAAGGAACATTTTTTTTTTTTAATTCGGCGAAATTACCGTAACCCCTACACGTAACTTGTACATCTGCGGTAGCGTTTCCAAATTTCACAATCGAAACATCGGGACGTTAATTTTATATGAGCTCCATGCGCGAAAATAACCGAAGTCGTACACCAGGTGAATATCGGGATAGTACATGTCACTACCCTCCCAAGCCTTGCTGAGTTCGATTTGATATTTAACGGGTCTAAAAAGCTGAGAATGTGGGTTCCTCGAGAGGCTTCTGCACGG
The DNA here is from genome assembly GCA_022664845.1 of Lepisma saccharinum. Lineage (NCBI taxonomy): Eukaryota > Metazoa > Arthropoda > Insecta > Zygentoma > Lepismatidae > Lepisma > Lepisma saccharinum. Next base: position 10,466 of record JAGDQP010043939.1, on the reverse strand, counting down.
TCAAGTCGGTAGCGCGTTCGCTTTCAGTGCGACGAGTGCCGGGTTCATTTCTCAGTTGATGCTAAAAAGTTCGGCGTTCATCGAGTATTGTGAAGTTAACAATTAGGAAACTATTCGAATTTCAACTCCTTTAGGCAACTTTTGGCTCACGCCGAATGGGGTGATGAGAGAATTGGTGGAATGAAGAAAGTGGGAGAACCCGGAGAAAACCCATAACACAGTGTTTGTCAGCCACAAAGCCAACAAGACATAAGCCACGTCGAACCAAGGACCACACACACCAAAGGTGAGCGCTCTGGCACTGAGCCACTGCGGCACAAAACTATTTAAATAAACAGGTAGCGGACTGTGTGCACGGAATTCAGACATAGGCTACAAAGAGGCATTACATCGGTCCTGTAACCCTGTACTTAAAAGTAATTCAGTCCTCTCACAGGTCAGTGTCCTAAAGGGGCTCTTCTGCCGCTTAGTTTATACGTGTCCCGAAAGAATTAATGGGAAGAGTGAATTCCTTTATCTGGAACCGGAACACCTGACAACTCGAATCTCAGACTAACAGAACACATGAATGAATTTAAAACGGAACATTTGCCTTGCACTATTTCTTCAATATTCACGCAACTGTACTGTTAAACTTGCCAGTATGATTGTCGACGAATAAAAACAAAACGAATATTAAAAAATACCAACATCCAAACGTTTTCCAAAAGCATTTAAAATGCTTTTTATTAGAAGGTAAAAGTACTACTCTTTGCATACAAGTAAAGACCAACGGCAAATCAATACGTTCAATCTCATACTGTATTCTTTTCTGTCTTATGGAGATTAGTACGAAGCAGCCGTTACAATGAACACAGTAAACAGAACAGTGATTAAACTACCACCCACATTCGATTAAAACGCTTCAGCAGTACGCGTTTAACTCGCGACATGTTATTACATAACGTATGATTAACTAGTTTCAGAGAATGAGTTTTGAAAGTGAAGGATTGTAATAACACGCAAAATTGTTACTAATTACATGCATATAATTTATTATGAAATTTGTTATGGTAATTTACATGATTGTCTAAAGATAATTTGGCCGTATCACGTCAGTTAAAGCAAACAAATGTCTACTTCATACAGTGTTGTGAGATCTACGTATGTTCCTGTACGCATGCTAGTTGAGAACGTGATCAGATATATTAATAGAAAACAAACCTGAGAATAACCCTAGCAGCTACATAGCTGAGTAAGGCCTGCGAGAGGAATTAAAGGGTCATTCATAGATACGGGTCTGTGTCAAAACTACGAAATTTGTAAAGAAAACACAGATTTATCACAAGGCTAATTCTTTGAGTTGTGTAGTAGAGTCTGAAGTAGGAGGTGGTATACTTTCAGAACTGTTACGCTTTAGTTAATTTTTACGGTTATTAAAGCATAATCAGCCTTGTCAGAAATATGTTTTTTATTCAAGATGGATGCAAGGCCGTATTGTTATAAATTACTACGAAATTTGTATTACTACTAAACATCAGAAACAGACAGACATATCAGAAAAGGTATAATTCGGCCTTGACCTATTTGCTTCTAAATGTTTGACTGCATGTCGCTCTTTTTGACGGCCTTCGTTATCTACGTTTGTTTTCGTAACTTATTAGACTAACTGAATTATAAATGGGAGAAGCAGGAGTACAGATTCCGAGGGATACAGGTGACAAATACAGAACATGGTAATTGAATCGTAGAAAACTGAAGACGAGTTGGTTCCAATTGCTTTCTGCTAACAGAAGGCTCCGAATATAACGCCAACCACATGAATCCTTGCATCTCTTGTGTCAACGAGAATTGCTCAGATCCGTCTCCATGTTCAATTTCAAAGAGATGTTTTGGTGGACAAATACGTAACTTGTGGTTCGTCTAGGGCTCTCGTTAACTGGGACCCAGTACTATTATATTTGTCATACCAGATCATCTATACCTTTTCTTATCGCTCATGTTCTCCTGTGGTTACAGACTCTTGGTTAAAGCTTTTCGGCAACTTTAGCTCAGGCCGTAGATTTGTTTCGAATCACGAGCGTCAAACTACAGAAAATCAACCAATGTTACTGAAACTAATACTAGGCAGGTAAAAGCAAAACCGTCTTGACGTAAGCGTTTTAATTCAGTGTTATTACTTAATGTGTGTTAATTAAAAATATGAACTGTGAGGTGCGTAAGGCAGGTGCAATGGAAAGAGGCTGTTACAAATTCTAGTTTCTGACGACCAATGAAGTATAAACTACCGCAAATAATGCCAGCATGTATCGATTCCACAACTATGTAAAACTAGAACGTTCACATTAAAATTAACGGAACATACACATAAAGGAGAAACGAAGTATATGAACTTCAGAAATAGACAGGCAGTAAAAATTTAATGCACAATATTAAAGAACAAAAGTAAGAATTTACGTACCTGGTCGATATAACTGAAGCTTCTTGCTCTTGAGAAGGAAGCGATACATTATCGAGAGAACCGCTATCATATACTTTAAATGACCTCTCATTGAAATCTCCCTCTTCTTTTACAGCAACGAAAGCAGGTTCGATATATTGTTCTTGTTCATTTTCACTGTATTTTGAATGTGAAGCATTCTCACAAGTAGCGCTGTTTCCAACCATTACATCATGATCAGATTTGACGATAGGCATTCTACTGACAAACGGATAACTTCCTGCGGTTTCAGAAGATCTGCTTAACGTCTCTGGTCGATTAATGAAAATGTCTGACTCTTCAGCCCAAAAGAATTCCTGTTTTATATTACTCTTAAGATCTACGGACTCAAGTTCCATTATTGTTCTTCCAATTGAAACATAATTTGTGAAAATGTAATAGTTTTAATTGCATCAAATTGTATCTGAAAAAGAAATGTAAATTTAGTGTATTAACTACAAGTATGCACATATTTAATAGGATAATTCTTGAAACCAAATTCTGAAAAGAATTAACATGAATGAATAGAGTCCAAAAAGATTTTTTGCAGAACTATAGTCTTAGGAGAGCATGAGAAAATATTGGAAACCTGCATCATTGCGCAATCATGCAAATATCTTTAATAGCATTGGGAACTTAGACACCCACACCCACTAGACATGTCAATTTTCAAGCTTAAAACACACTTAAAACGAAAGCATTAGTTGACACTTTATAAACGTGCAGTAAGTTTGTCCTGACACGTTTGCTATAAGGATACAAGCATAGCATGTCATGGTTAGTGCGTTTACAGCAACACCGCTTCAAATTAACAAGTATCATGTTTGCACTTCAAAGTTTGCAACACGTTTATATAAAGTACATAAAGCAACTTTGGCATAACGAGCGACAATCAGGTCACGTTCAAACTTGATGCAAACGTGCAAGCATAACTGTGCAAGTATGCACAGAGCTGTAGTCAAGGGGTTTCGGGGTAGCATCCTTAAAATTTTCCAAGCCCTCTACAAATATTTTGCATTAATGTATGAAAATTAAAGGTCAAACATATTTCATAAAATTTTAATAAATTTCTTTCGATTTTCTTTTAACGTGTATTACTGGTACGAAATGTGGGCTTTTATACAGTACAACCTATTCATCTTATGAATCGAGAATTGAATGTAACTCTTATGAATCGAGAAATAACCACCCCAGACAACATACGGACATCCCATGGATATCTTTAGGATATCCTTGGCGTACATGTCGGATGTCTAATAAAGGTCCCGCGGATGTCCGTAGGACATCCATACGCAACTCCTGTAGACATCCGACGGACGTCCTTTTAGGCACGCAAGTTTTTTGGACATTCTATGGAAGTCCTTTTTAGGTCAGCAATGGGCATTTAAAGGACAAATACGGATGTCATCGGACATCCGTAAGCAGGACTTTTCGACATTCTACGGATGCCCTTTTTAGGTCAGCAACGTACATTTATAGGACCTGTATAGAGATGTCCATCGGACAGCAACGAATTCATAATTTCTTTAAATGTCCCATCCAGGCCCTGTAACGGAGTAACGGTACTGCAAAAATGACATGAAAGTTTCTATCCCCAACTTGTTTCACGGACGCCGGAAGCGTTCCTGTCATTAAAAAGAAGTATATTCACAATGCTACTTTGAAGACGCTTACTCGGTCGGTGTTTATTGCTTACTCAGATAGCTTCTATCAGCGGATAAATAAATACAGTACAGCGAATTGGAACACACGACCCCTTGAATTCAATGCAACCTGATCAACACAATGTTACAAATCATAAAAGACACGGTATACGCTAAACGTTATTTAACCTACAGAGCATGTGTAGACTTAAAACATAAGTGGGCGTCTAACTCACTCGCATTGTCTTAAACACAAATGAATAATATATATCTTAAGAGGAATAGCAGCACGAGAGGATATACTGCAAACCCATCACAATGTGGTAATTTTACATATTTTACAGATAGTTCAGTTGCAGGCCAGGCTAGTAAATCGGACAAATTCTTACAAAAATGAACGCCTATTAAATATGACTTCCATTGTATAGTGTACCAGGGATAATGTAACCTAACCTAACCAAATATATTCTAACTTAACCTAACCTGAATTAACCTAACTTAAACCTATCCTAACATAACCTAAACTAACATAACCTGAGCTAACCTAACTTAAACTAACCTAACCACACCTCACCTCATTTAACCTAAGCACACCTAACCACACTAAACCCTATGTCAGTCAAATGTGTAGAATTTTAAATGCACAAGTTTGAAAAACGATCTAATCTGACTTTTCTAGCGTAACGTAGCCCTATGTTATTGAAGTGTCTAGAATTTCAAAATGCATAAATACTACGGCGTAAGATAGATCGTTTGCAAAGATTCCAAGTGGAAAAACCAATTTAAAGTGACGCGTACAGTGATTTTCATGATATGGGTGTTGGAGTGCATATATAGTGAAGAAATACCGGTAAAATGCGTTTGTCGTCGTAGCGCTTGAAGTTCTGAGGTAAAGAGGAGAAAAGGAACAAACGTTGCAAGTTTCAACATTCTAGCACTATCTATCACACTCTAGTACAACATTCCGTCTGACGCCCAGTTGCACTATCTGCACGTCTATGGAACTTAAAAGCGGCCTTGCCGGTAACGTTCTATAGGTAATTCGCTCACCCGTTATAATAGAGTAGGCAACGGGTACTCTTACGGTCATCAATGAAAGCCGAAAATAAGAAAAGACACTGCTTTTTTAAAGTTCTTTGTAAATTCAGTAGCGTGTACTGTACTATATTGTACTTTAAGATTATAGTGGTAGGCCTATGTTTGAAAAAATGTTTATTTTAAAATAAGTTGCTCTTTTAACGTGTTGTACAATACCAAACTACAGTATGTCAATCACTATGTTTCTGGCCTAACCGAATTTTCGTTTAACCGATTCACTCTTGGACTCATCAGATTTAGTTAAATGAAACTCAAGTGTATATAAGCAATTTACTATAAACTAATATCGTCACTGCAATTCTTCAGTTTTTCTTAAAATAAAAACGTTTCACGAAATATATCAACCTACACCCTCGGCTGGAATAAACAAAAACAAAAGAAAACTCATTTCCCATTCACCAATAACGTTTCAACAAATGACGATCAGATTCCGTTTCTGATAGCCCAATAGGCAAATTGATTTCAGGTTTCGCAAGAAATTTACAGGTTCCTTGCCAAATATCTTTCCAAGCCTGCAGTTAAAATAGCATTTCATACTCACAGAACACCAAAATAACTCTACCCCACACATATTTATCTGAATTTTTATATTAGCATCTGGAAATTGACCTTTAATGAGGAATAACAGGGAAGCGACTCCATCATTAATCGATAACCACCACGGTACTGGGAAGGACTGCCGAAAACTAGGAAATCTCAGCCAAGGTAGATTCAG
>JAGDQP010043937.1:0-16062 GCA_022664845.1 Lepisma saccharinum | reverse complement strand
ATTGTGTGTATATCTTACATTTTAATTTACAACATTGAACTATATTCTTTTTTCACTCATTTTATTCATTAATTCTCAATTTTAATTATTGCTTCAGCCATTTATCTTATGTATCATGTGTTTATTTAAAATGTGGACCTTACTAGGTTTTGTATTCTATTCATAACACTTTAACAGGGAATTATTATTATTGTCATGTGTCTTTTACAGCGCGTGCGCATCGCACAAAGCCTAGATTTACCTTTATTATTATTATTATTGCTGAACTGCAATTTTGAGAAACTGGTTAAAAGCAGTTTTACATCACAAATATGTTTTGAAATAGCGTTCCTCTTCATTTTAGTAAATGTGGACGTTGACGGCGCTTGTTAATGCATAAAAAATAATTAATTTTAGAATCTTGCGAACAACACAGCAGTTAAACCAACCCTACAACAAACACAAGCCCAATACCTTTTCAATACTTTTTATGTGCCCACGGTGATGATGCGTCTACTTTCGTGTTATACTAAAAAAAATAAAAATAAAAAAAAAGAACAAAACCAGTAGTCTCAATACTTCAAATTCGGAGTGGAGTGTGTTCAACAGACAACGTTTTCTACCATCATCCATGACTGCAAATGGTTGTGGGCACCCAGACAAGGCAGCTGCGCTTCTGATATTCGTGTATGTGTGGGATTCGAACCGCAGAATAGGTAAACGTTACGAGTTGACCTTGAAAAAGGAACATCTGGTTCTGTTAGCACCACATCTGTCTGCAAAACTTCATGAGAAGACAGGAGATTGTCATCATTTCTTGTGAATTAAAAAACAAAAAACATTGCAAGCAAGATAAAAAAAAATCCTCCTTTTCTGGTTCACTAAGGCGGCAGGAGTAGACATTTTTTTTCTGCACTGCAAGGATTACGGTAACAAATAACTGTAGAATTGGAAAGAACTATTGCATTGTCATTATGAAAGGAGGCTTTCATATACAGTAATTCAGTACCGGTAGCTTTCGCGTATATTTCTCTCTGGAGCAAAAGCAGCCAAGTAATTCAACGTCGTGATATTATTCTGCTAATAATCATGGTAAAGTGCAACATAATTTAATATATGAATTTGAACTAATTTGCAGGAATCAATTAAAAACGTGTAAATGATTTTAATGAAAGCATGAATGCCTTGAATCATTTGAATTCTGAATCTATTGTTTAGCCTTTAGGTATCTGTGACTGACTCAGGTCAGGATAGGGTAGGGGAAAGGATATGTGAAGAAGTTGGCTAGGGCTAAAGTTGAATTTGTCGGTACCATCCCAGAATTGCCTAGTATGATAGGAAAAATCATGGAAAATCCTCAGTCAGGATAGTCTGCTGGTGGTATCAAACCAAGAATCTCCCGAATACACAGCCAACGATATATCAACTGAGTTACAGCCCACAACTTACTGAAAATTAAAGGGCAGAAAAATATATTCTAAAACATTGAAAATAGGCATTACTAATCTCAAAAATAGATAATATAAATTACAAAGAGAAGAAAATGAAATAGGAATTGAATATCCAAAATACTGACAATTAATTTCAGTGGTCAGTTGCATAACCGGCTATATCCACTCTGGCACTTGTTCAGGAAATGAGAGAAACAATAAAAGATTTTATAGGTTTTTGTTTGTAGAATAAAGTTCCTCTTTTGAGATTAAAATTGTAATTAATGAAGTTTCGTTAGTAATATTGAAGTCTAAGATATAAACCCCAGTAGCACACATACGTGTTTTCAACGTTGATTTTAGGTTCATTTCGTTGATTAACCGTTATCGGTTGAAAACAAAATACGTTTATACGAGTGCAGAGCGGACCGGCTTCGAATCCCACAGCAGCCGTTGGATAATTTACTGTTGGAAAATTAACACCGTATATTATGATGAAAGCAACGGATAAAATGAAACTAAATGCATGTACCGATAGACAACATTCATGCTCTGTTTATGGCCAACTGAACCAGTTTCTTCATCGTTTCTTCTCAATCATTATTCTACGTCGAATAAAGCGTTGAACAGGCGGACATTTCGGTACATTTACAACGTTAAAATAACGCTTCGGTACTAACGTTTAATCCAAATATTTTCCAACGTTTGTGTGCTACTGGGGAAGAATCTAGGGATATCAATCCAATATTCCATTTTAAAAGAAATGTATAAAATACCGTACTTTGTAACTAGCGATTCTATCAGACTCTACCAATGGTGGATGATATATAAATTCTCGAACAAACACACGTCATTTTGTACGGTTAAAAATCGATAGAGACCTTGCAAAATTCTATTTAAGCCCTGTTAAACGTCCCCCAATTTTGCCTGTACCCTCCCCCCAGACGAAATTTTGGCAGAATCTCTGTTTGTAACTTGGTTACTCATTTAAAAGATAATAGACAGTTATGTTGTCGAGTTGTGCTTTAATATATGATATGCAACACATCCTTGTAAAGAAATATCTTCATATCGTGGTATACGATCAGTTTTTGATTAGTAAATTGCTATCAATGGCACCAGTGACTTTTTGATGATGATGATGATTATTATTATTTTCAAAATGGCAAGTTACTAGTTGTGAAAGAGTATTACGAATTTAATAATAATAACAAACATGAAAATAGGCATTAAAGGGCATATAAGTGAAAAGAGTAGGCGTTATACAGGATGTTTGAAATGATTGTCATCAAGGGTGAATTCCTACACAAACACAGAGAAAGCTCCTTTGAAATGACATTAAACACTGTAGTATCAGTGAATAAAGGGGGTTGAATTTAGATACTCCCCGGAACAGAGATTGAATTTTGTCCAAGCGTTCTATTTTAAATAATTAGGTTACTTGTGGCAGATATGTATCCAGAATTTCGTTCCGGAGGGGGTTCACTACTTTCTTTCGAGGGTCCAGGGTTAGTATGTATATGAAATTGATATAATTACGCCTAAATTTATACTAATTTTACATAGAAATCGGAAATTGTTAGGGATTCTTCTCCCTCTGGTCCCTCCCCCTGACATACGGTGTTCTTTTTAAGAAGACATTTGCCGACCACGGTAGAAGCGTGATCTGAGGCGTTAGGACAGATTCTCCAAGATCCTGGGGTCCAAGATTCCGGTTGGGCATAGAAGTTTGTGGAATTTAGAAACTTAACAGCTAATAGAACTAAAACGGGCCAAAGTAATTAGTGAGGAAAATATCCCCTCCCCCTCCGAAAAAAAAAACAACAACAAAGGTTACAAAGTTTTAAGATGACATTTATTGCTTTATTTTGCTGCATAAAGAAGCTTGGATCATGCACTGTTGTGACACATTCGGTAGGACAGAAACAAAGAACGATATATTCTAAAAAGGGAAATACAAGATAAATGCGTACCAAATACTAGGAGAACAAACCATTATTGAAAGGTTTGGCTTGTAGCAGCACTAACTTGTTTGAATAATTTACATAATGATGCATTCTAAGGGGTGCTACTAGTACTAGAGGGTGCTAATAACTGATATGATTTTACCTACAGTGCCCATTTATTGAAATGGGGGCAAATAATTAGCAATTTTCTTTTCTTTTTTCTTTTTTTTAAAAAAAAACAGGTTTCTAACGTAATAATTCTAACCTTTAAGATAAAAACACGATCGCTAGTATTTTCACGTAGTACGTGACTTCACAGGAACAAATATTTAGTTGGGGGTACCAACCACTGGACTCAGTAGTGTTAATGACTGGTACGTCTTCATGTCCCAAAAACGTATAGAGAAGGTAAGCGCCAATAACTGGGCACGAAGGATGAGTGAAACGAAATTGATCATGAAAGAAATATAACTTCTAAATTTACTAGTGTCCAATATCAGCTAAAGCTCTTATGATACTTCAAATGCAGACTTGAAATTATTAATTAAATTCATACATAATGTCCAACCTTTAACTTCATGTTATGGTCTGTTTTGAACTTTTATGGTAGAACAATGTTGAGGCCGCATTACTAGCATTAAAACTGCGTTCGAATAACAAACTCGCCATCTCTCTAGTTAATATTTGTCAATTCGACCACTGAATATATGTTCATAACCTAACAGGTGGTATAAAAAAAGTTACTACTCCTCTCCTTCTCTGTAGCTACAGTGTCGCAAATGACGCCACGAAAGTAAGATGAGTGACAAGGTTCAGGGATGATTCAGAGTAGTATCGGAAATGACATTGTAAATAACTAGAATTCTGGGTAATGTTGCATCTGACGGTGTCGGAAGTGTCGTACATTCTGATAAACTACACGCACAATTCTTGTAGCTATTACTTACGACACCGTCAGATGCAATACTAGCCGAAATTCCAGTTATTTGCCCGTCATTTTCGGCAATGTTCTGAATTATCTCTGAACCTTGTCACTCATCTTGAGCAAAATGTTTAACTCTTTTTCAGCAAAAGGTGAGAATTTCAGAAAATATATTTTTTAAAAGTATGTTTATTCTTTTCAATGCAAACTGATTCATTCTTGAATAAGTTTTCATCTGTGTGTCAAGATAGCTTTCAACCTAATTTACATGACATTTTGGACATCAATTTATGGTTGTTTTTTTAATCATTAAGTATGAATTTCGTTTTAGTACACTTATGCAACTAGCTACAGATAAGAACATTATAGCAAATAAAATTATTAACATCTCATTTAATTAGAGGTTGGCAGGTTATTTTTTTAACGTAATAGTTTCCCATTTATAGTGTTAGCATTGAAACCACTCGGCAGTTTCATAGCAGAGTAGGAGTTTTGCTAATGCTAGTCTGAAAAAAACAAATGCAACTGGTCCTTTCTTTCTCACTACTTACCTAAAGAGTTGGAATCTATAGTGTAGGCGATTATGCTTGAAGGTAGAATTTGCTTTTGTATTAATACGGAGGCTTTGAAGGTTGTTGAAGTCGTACTAGTGACCTACTAAGGCCACATATGGACTTGTATTATATAGATTATCATCTGAAGTTACAATCTTGTTGTAATACATATGTCAAGTATCAGTGCTAAGGAAAGATGAAATAAAAAGTTTGATTCTCGATGAGTTTGTAAGTCATTCAAGTTCTACTGATTGAGGAAGATCCTACAAATCAAATGTAGCCCTGCATCATTCATTTGACTTACAAGCAAACATACTGATGGGGCAGAAAAAATGTTATGATTAGGATGTCAAAATATGTGAGCAAGCAAATTTTAGCAACTCGAGGGCAATTGGTTTGGGAGATATTGATGATACAAAAGTCAGATTCTTGCCTGTGGAGAGTGATATAAAAGTGTTGAAATACTATTATATTTTTAAATTGCTAAAAGAAATAGGAAGCAAATATCTGGTGTAGTAAAAAGTAATCCATTATTTTTGCATGACATTGAAGGCTTAACTTACCATAGTTAGAATGATCCGATTTAGGTCACATATGCGCCGTTTTGTTCGATAACGTGTTGCCATTTGGAAGGTAATATCATGATGCCTCTCTCATAGAAGCCCTTGTCCGTATTGGCAAAAAATTGAGACAGTCGATTTTCACAAGCCTCTCTTGAAGCGAATTTTTCACCAGCAAACGTGTTCGCCATGGACAGGAACAGATGGTAATCACTCGGTGCCAGGTCCGGACTATAAGGTGGATGCATAAGAACCTCCCAACTAAGCTCCCGGAGCTTCTGGCGAGTCACTATCGATGTGTGTGGCCTGGCGTTGTCCTGGTGGAACACAATGCCTCTCCTATTGGCCAAAGCTGGGCGCTTCTGGGCGATTGCTGCCTTCAGACGGTCCAATTGTTGACAGTATAGTTCCGAGTTAAGGATTTGGCCGTAGGGGAGCAGCTCATAGTAGATAATTCCCTGCCAATCCCACCAAACACACAGCAAAACCTTCCTGGCCGTCAATCCTGGCTTGGGCACCGTTTGCGCCGGCGCACCGCGCTTCGACCACGACCGTTTTCGCGTGACGTTGTCGTAAGTGATCCACTTTTCATCACCAGTCACCAACCGCTTCAGAAATGGGTCGCTTTTGTTGCGATTCAGCAGCGATTCGCAGATGGAAATTCGGTCCATGAGGTTTTTTTGCGTTAACTCCTGTGGCACCCATACATCAAGCTTCTTTGTGTATCCAGCCTTATGCAAATGGTTCCACACGGTTTTTTGTGCAATGTTTAGCTCTTGGGCAATCGAAACAGTGCTTACATGACGGTCGGACGCGACAATGTCCATGATTTTATCGACATTTTCGACACGTGGCCTTCCAGTGCGTGGTACATCTTTGACGTCAAAATTACCGGAACGGAATCGACGAAACCAAAATTGCGCGTGATTGGCTGTTACAGTATCAGGACCATAAACACTATTCACATTTGCAGCCGCCTGGCTTGCGTTTTCGCCTTTATCGAAGAAAAACTGTAAAATATAGCGTATTTTCTCTTTGCTAGTGTCCATTTTGACACGCGCTCACACAACACTGAGTCAACTCATCACAACTATCTGAACGGTGTTTGTAGTACGCAATCTCATCGTTTGAACGCCATCTCGTTGAACCCGATCGAACTTATACAACGCGAGATACAGATCACTGAAGCCATCTATTGGCAAAATAATGGATTACTTTTTACTACACCATATACATAGTAATGGGCACTGAGTGGGAGGCGCTACCTTATGGACGATATATTCTTCATGTCCGCCATATTGAATCTCGATTGATTTTCTTAAATGGGAAGGGGGTCGTGTAATATGTCATTCTGGGCTAAACTTTTACAAGAAATGCGTCTCTGAAGTCAGTTTTGTTGTAAATGTAATATTGTGAGAGATAAGGGTATGTAACGCTAGCATTGGTAATGATTCAATACCTTGAAACACCTTTCGTCTCGAAATAACGACAGAAATGAAACCTAAATGCGTACAAATCAAGATCGATAGGGTACTATACTCAGGAACAATGTATACGCATTTAGATTTCATTTCCGTCGTTATTTCGAGACGAAATGGGTGTTTCCAGGCTATAAAATCATTACCAATGCTAGCGTTACATACCCTTATCTCTCACAATATTACATTTACGACAAAACTGACTTCAGAAACGTATTTTCCGTAAGATTCTAACCCAGAATGACATATTACACGACCCCCTTCCCATTTAAGAAAAAAATCGAGATCCAATATGGCGGACATGAAGAATATACCCTCCACAAGGTAGCGCCTCCCATCCAGTACCCATTACTATCTATTTGATTTCCATTTCTTATAGCAATTTAAAATATAATTGTATTTCAACACTTTTATATCACTCTCCACAGACAAGAATCTGACTATTGTATTCGGGACGGGCGTAATCCATAGTGCTGTTACCGCCTATACAATTCATTTTATCTATCTGACTGTTGTATCATCAATATCTCCCAAATCAATTGCCCTCGGCTTGTCGAGATTTGTATGCGCACATATTTTGACGTTCTAATCAAGACGCAGGGTAAAAAACATAACTTTTTTCCTGCCCCATCATATGTTTCGGAAATTCGGACCACCCAGTATTGCTCTCCTTTTCATCTACTCCCTCTGGTACTCTTCCTCTCTCATTTTATTATCTCCAGTATTACTCTGCTCCCATATTATATAGTCTCTCTTTATTATGTATAGAAGTACTCTTTTATCATCTATTTTCTCCTCCATTGTCTCCAGTATTTTTCTCTTACCTACGCTTCCTTCTATTATCTACGTTATTAATCTTCTCTTTCTTTTGTTATCTCGATTATTGTTCTTCTCTCTTCTATGTTCTCCTTTATTCCCTCCAGTATTGCTCTGTAGCAGGGACGTAACTACAGGGTGGCTAGGCTGGGAAAAGTCCAGAGGCCCGGCTACAGAGGTTCATGCACGACAAGTTTATTTTTGTCCTTCGAAGATACCATTCTAAACATGAAACCAGCAGTCTATTGGCGGTGTATAAGGATACCAGCTAACAGAGGTAAGCTAACTGAAGTTTATCATTACTGTGTGATTCGAAAATGGAATACCAAAAGCATTATTGGTTTTCATGTAATGGAGGACCAATCTACATTCCAAACAGTTAATGAGATCTTGAATTTAATAGAAAAAAAAAGAGAACAACACCGTGGGCAAGGGTACAATGGAGTCACAATGCATCATGATAGTACTTACAATGATGTTCAAAAGAGAATATAAAATATTGAGCCACACACATTTTAAGTACATTGTGCAGCTTATAATTTAAATCTTATAGTGAATGACTCACAGTGATAGAAATTTAATACATGAGATTCTTTTCAATACAGTCCAACGCCTATATGTATTTTTGGTGCACAGAATCAAGAGGTGGAATATTCTTAGCAGCCTTTTGTCCGGCGCAAATGACGGAAATGTAACCTGAAGAAATTTAACCAATCAAAAGGGCCGGAAATAATGACGCACATTTTGGTTTAAAATTAAGATTTCAAGATCTTCAAAAGGCTCTTAATGAGATAGTCTTATTGAGCTACAAGTCTGACGAAAATATTAAGCTAAAGCACTAAAAAAAAACATACTGAGAGTTACAACTTTGATTGGTTTCTCAATTAAAAGCACTGCAGACGATCAAAATTGTGTCAAATTTACTTCAATTCAAAAATATGGATTATCAGAAGCAGAAGAACTACAAAAGTGCCAACATTACGTTATTGGCGGACTCCATCTTGAATTGTGGGAGTTGCCCAAGGGTGACAAGATGTTATCATCCATTTTCGTCTCAAATAGACCCTACTTAAAAGTTATCAACAATAATAAAAAAAAGCTTTATACAAAAATTTTGGGCTCAGGTAAAAAACACCATTTGGCTGCCGGATACTTTACTTTCTTTAGTATTTTCCCATTATTTATACTTTTTACTCAACTTGCTTTTCCACTCCCCCTTCCCCTTCCCAGGTCCACTGCTGTGTTTGAATAGTGTTTGTTTCCTGGCTGACCGGTACCAGAAGGTGTTAACCCCCAGAGAACGAAAACTACGACGGTGAAAATTTCCTAACAGTAGCAATAGAAGGTATGAAAAAATAAAACACGGAAAAACTATCCTGAAAGAATTGCCTGTATGAAGTAAATAGGGATAAAAAGCATTGTAATATTTTAAAACTTAAAAAAGTTCCCCTATATAAGCTCACTTCTCAAGGAATCTCATAAATTACAATATTGATTGATTCAAACCACAGGAACAATATCGGTCACCGGGTCAATTGGGTCAAGATTCGATCATCGGGCACCGGAGTCACAGTCAGTCTGGCTATTTGAGTCAAGACCGGGTCCCGAGTCATTCGAGTCACCGGGTCAAATTTCGGACCAGGTTTCGGATCCCCGGGTCACGTATGTCTGGGTCAGGCCAGGTCACCAGGTGACTGAAAGGGTACCTGTTTAAGCTGTGTTCATGAGCAGATATTGTATGTTAATGGTCAGGAATAGGCCACGAGGTGGGGTAACGGAATAATGATATGAAGTAGCGCAATATTCACTTCGGTAACTGAGTTAAAATTTCTCTGCCTTTCATCTAATTTTGTTAGGTGTTAAAGCACGGAGCTCCACTGAGATCAAGAGACTGAAAATTAAAAATATTCCCAGAAGATTGGTAATGCCTTGTTTACATTATTAATATCTTACCATGGTTAACGTTAACCAAGATCATTTTAGTAATATAAGCGGTAGTTACCGTTAACGCGGGTTTCAAATTTAACCAGTGCCAACTTACGACGGTTATCTTCTTACGTTAGTTGTCTAAATGCAAGATGGCCGTTAAGCGCAGCTCACTTGGTGAGTTAATCTCTTTCTTTATCGAAATATATAGCATCCTAATGGTGCGTATCACTTTTAAAGTATAAAAGAATGATGGCAGAATTAATCTTCAAAATGTTACCCTACAATCAATTCATTTGTGTTCATTATTTTATAATTTAAACCTCTGTCGTGTAACCTTAGAGTATGGAAAAAGGAGATTCCTGACTTTAAGCGTTTCTTTACTAACAATGGCTGTACAATCACTATAACGAAGTTAAGTTCCGTAGTCTAAATGGAGTCTAAATATGGCATGACAATTAGAATATTAAGAAGGTAAAATTATTATGTCGAAATTTCACCAGTTTTATTACGATTATGACAAGTTAATCTAGAAGTTCTTAACTTGGAAATATTAGTTATAACACGAGAGAAAAATCAAACAGAATGACTTTTCTTTTTTCAGTATCTGTTAGAAAATAACGGTAGTTTTCAGTACCTGTCGTAAGTACACCGAAGAAAGAATTAACGATTTTCCAAGAGTTCCACTACATCATTGCTTGCTAAGCTAGTATAAATTTTTAATAATACATTGAAAGAGTAGATTTTTATATGAATACATTTTCTTGCACTCTTTAAAATAATTTTGTTCAATTTCTTTTGAAAACTATGCCATTATTAAAATTCTTGAAAAAGTTTGATATTATAATTGTGTTATAGTTTGGCTATGTAGCTGTTTTAAAAATATATCATTTCACCTAAATTATTATTATTATTATTATTGGTAGTAGTAGTAGTAGTAATAGTATTGAGGTATGGAACGGAATATGTTATTTGTTTCACAATCTCGTACGTGAACATAAGCATGCATATGAAGTAGTTCTATCGTATGTGAAGCGATGCGCCACACGTAACTTCCTGTATTGTGTTTTGAGGTTAGTGATAGCTGTAACACGAGAGGTCATAGAAATAGAAAGAAGATATCTTTCCGAAGGGAAAGAAAAGGAAACTACTTATGCCTCATAAAAAAAAAACACACACACACACACACAGGAAAGAAGTCTAAACAGGAAGCTTCCATTCAAGGATGTGGTTTTTTGATTTCTTCCTTTATCATATATTTTATGTTCCAAGGCATTGACCGATACCTTGAAAATTTTTTGAAGTTTAAGTTTTCTTTCCTGGTGTGAAAGGAAAATAACATTAACTCTTTCAGTTATAACATATGTTTGGAAGTTGTATTTTATTAATTTTTGGAAAGATAGATCATAATGTGTTAAAAAAAAATACACAGCAGGACATCTTTGACGAAATTGACAAGTTTTTTTTTTTATGTTTCCTGGTATATCCACCCACCTTTTTAACTAACCGTTCAATTTTGTACAGACTACAAAGCGCAAGAAAGTTGAACATTGTTTTCTCCCATTCCTTCCGTATATTCGGTGAAGCAGCTAAAGAAATAATAATAATAAACTTTTTAAAGACATGCTTTCCTTAAACAATTCTTACTAAAGAAAATAATTTGGTTTATGCACGACTACAAAAAAGCATGGGGCGCGCCTCGTGCGTTTCTTTTTATAGTCATCCATAAACTATTTTATTTTTTAGTACGAATTGTTTAAGAAAAATATGTCTTTAAAAACTTTTTCATTATTTTTTTGAGTTATTTTCCTGTTCGCATACTTTTTCTCAAAGTAATGTTTTGTTACCCAAATTCTAATCTAAAGTGTTCTGCAGCCAGTCAAACGACAGATTTTGCATGCTAATATTTATTTTAGGATAAAGAAGTCCACATGAAGAAAATATACATTTAAAATATAGAAATATATGAAAGTAACAATGCAATATTGTATTGTCACCCAACTTACGTCGCTGTGCAAAATTCACCATTGTATGACATCGGGAAATGAGTTAAATTAACGATGAAAGATTTGACGACACCACGAATCATTGTAAACTAAAGAAAAGTATGTAAAAAAAACATCAATGTGTCTATCATAACATTGTAATTGACAGCAACAAATCTAGTTTAAAGTAATCACGAACAATCTAACCTAAACCAACCTAACCTAATTGAATCCATTCTAGTCTAACGAATAAATAAAATTCACTTTACAAAGAGTAAATAAATAAATCACATTCAAGAAATTTCATTAAAATGCAAAATAAATAAATAAATAAATTTAAAAAAATAGATTGAAATGTTTTTGACAGACAGACAATCAATCGCAGCGGTGTGCGTGGTAAAGAATGTTTGTAACGATGTTCATGGAAATATTGACTACAATTTGCCGTTAAATGAATTTTAAAAAAATGCTTTATCCAGACAGTTTTCAGACACCATGTCCCAATACTGCCCCAAAACTGCATGGTTGAGATGCACGTGCTTCATAAACGACTATAATTGAATTAAGGACAATGCTGCCTATTGGTGTAGGGCGGCTATATTTTACCCAGTGATTCAGGAAAAAATCTGGATAATTCCTGCTCTTTCTTGTTGTAACAGGAAATTTGGCTACCTTTTCTCCCCCCTCACCAACATCACGAAAGGTTACTCTGTTCTTAATACTTTTTCGCGAACCTAGGTAGCAGTGGGGTCTAGGGTGCTGGGTCACCGTTCATCAGGTTACGGGATTGAATCCCGCCTGCACCATGGAAGTTTGTGGATTTTAAACTCATTGCACTCATGTCAGAGTGACGGGTCCAACCAAGTCCACAGTTACGGAAACGGCCCATATAAAATAAAGCTTTTACTTTAATACTTTTTTATCTATACTCCTGTGTGGACTTTGGAAATGAGCGCTTAAGTCAATCATAATATGATTTTAGAAAAGAGAAATAACAAAAAGAGAACATTACAAGGATTTAGCGAAAAATGAGAAAATATAAAATTTAGTCTCCTGAACTGGTTGGTAGCCCGAAGTCGTTTTTGAATGTTTCTTTGTAATAAAAACAATAACATTTTTCAAAGCATATTTATTTCTTCAAACTGGGGACAAAAATAGCCGGAGATAAATTCCTTAATCCGAGGAAACTCCCCGGCCACCCTATATTAGTGCCATAACAGTCTCTTTAGGTCGTTAAACTTATTACCTATTTATTTGTCTGCATCCATATTTTGGGTAATTTGGGCTCCCAGAGCAAGAAACATGAAAAGCAACAATTCAAAAAAGAGGGACGTTGAAGCTGTTAATAAATAACCGCTTAGCAAACCTAGTTGTACAAACGTTTTCGCCACTATTGTCTTAATATCGAGTGACCGTATGCTTCTCATTAAGGAGGTCTTGGGTTCGATAGCAGCAACCAAGAATCTCAACTGAGGTTTTTCAGGGTTTTACTCGGACCAGTTACATCATTCAGGCAAATGCCGGAATGATACCTTGAAAGTACACCCTAACCTACTCCTTCATGCATCCTTTCCCCTACTCTATCCCGGATTGAGCCATAGATGTTTAAACGCCATAAATCAATTTAAAAAGGTACTATTCCTGCACAAAAGAAGGCAGAAAAATCACATTTTGGAATTAATCAGACTGTGGAATAATTCAAACAACAATTGCAACGAACGTCTACAAGTTCCTCAAGCTACTTCAGAAATAACAAGACTCGGATTTTTTCATGATTGTGATTGTGAAGCTTATACTGCAAGCAATGTATAATTTTGTTTCTTCGCTTCAAATAAAAAAATCAATGTCCATTTATATATTTATTTATATACAGGTGAAAAATAGGCCAAAGGCGTATTACTACTCTTACTACTCTTTAACAAAAGAAATGACAGTCCTCTAAAAAAAAAAGAATTATTCTTCCAAAATGGATGTCTAGTAATCCTCTGGAGCGGAGCTCCAGATGTTTTTTTAAAAAAATCTTAACATTCTTAATGCCAAATAGACCTCCCACCCGCTACTTTAATAGAATTAGGGCTAAACAAAGAAAAAAAAATAACCTCGACCGGTCACGAACAATGAAACAAGCTGAAAATGTTTAAAAAAACGAACAAAGTTTTTGAGAAATATTCGAAAACTAAAATTTGAATATAAAACATAGTTGTCAATTTTCCGTTTTTCTTAAGTCGATTGCCGATTTTACATTGAAAAATATACTCAAATAACTTATTGAAATACCAATTTGATCTATAATATTAACCAATATCAAGTTATTGAAAGATATTGGAAGATCAACATGGAAGACGATCAGTACATCGAGTAATTAATCTAATGCCATTGGATCGAAATATCTTTTGAGTTAATACAATATAGGGACATGGATACAGATTGCCCAAATCGTACATCTAAGGTACAAAATACATTTTTTAGAGTATTAGATGCTTGATTTACTGCGGAATATTTCGGATTTTCTCTAACCTTCCAAACGGTACGATTTTGAAAGCCAGTCTCCTAAATCGTACCTTAGGGTCTCACCAATATGCCAAGTAATAAAAGGAAAGAAAACATAAAAAATCGATAATTGTGTTTATCATTTCTTAGTACTTTCTGTCGTTGACCATTTGATACAAATACCTGAAAACGAATGAAGGATTTAGATGTTAACAAGTAATTTATTATAAACTACTTATATGAAATTAATATTAGCATCTTTCACCACACTGATTGGTTACATTGGTTATGTTTCACTTATGGTAGGGTGGTACATTTTCGATATAGGTACAATTTCGATCACTCGTAAGGAAAACATATATATTTTATTCTTTGTATGTGACCACTGATTTGAGAGGTTTGATTTGTGACATACGGTATGTTGTCTCGTGCTTTGCGAGAAAATTTCACAAATTTCTGGGGAATATTGGAGATACCAGCATCAATTCTTTATTGAAAGGTGAGTTTGACTTTGGTAGCTTTAGTGCCTTTTATAAAAATGCATCTTTTTTCTGCTTCTCATCTCTTTTTTCTTGGTGAACGTAAAGCAATGAATTTTTGCTGAATCATGGACACGTGTTTCCTGTTTATAACGTTTGATGCTTCTTGCCATCTAGTGAGTCTTAACGGATCTACAGCTATTTCCCTTCGCATGCACAAGGTGGTACATTTCTGATCTGCGAAAATGGTACAATTTTGGTCAACCGAGTAGTTGAATTAACACTGTTATTTTATGTTGTAGAACGCGAAATAATTTTGCATCTGGAAGTAAACATGGCGTTCCGTTTATTATTGGCAAGACCGAAGTCACCTCATAAAGACGAGGTATGTGCGTTTTGTAGCTAATGTAAGTTACAACAGTGCTGCTTCAGCTTCCAAAGGGGACTTGGATATGGTGTCGGAGATGCAACTGCTAGTACCACGAAGTAGGCTTCTGTGTTTAGAGCTAAAAGAAAGAAGCAATTCATTTGCGGGAAGTGGTTGTAAATTGTTAAGACAGAAAATGTTCTTTTGATAGACATATTATGTCATATTTTTTTTTTATTAATGTTAAGTTTACTTACCCAATTTTGTTTCTTTAACAAACAGTACGAAAGGTACTCTTTCACTGATCAGAACAGGAGGTACAGTGTCCACCAATACGTTTCGAACGTCGTTTCAGAACATTTTTTTTCTTTTTCGTTTCGAATGATCAAGTACAGCAAGTAAGAAAATTCCTTTCTCAATACAAGTGTAGCAGAAATGGCGAATAAGACAAAGAACTGCATTAATATACGGAACGAACTGATGAACTTTTGGCAGACGCCTTACTAGGCCTGTATGATGCATATTCTGTGTATTTGTACGCGACAGTGCTTAATAACCTTTTCATGCTTAGCTCCATGATGAATACTACAGAGATTAGCGTTGATCGAAATTGTACCTTAAAGTGATCAGAATTGCACCTACGTAGTTACAATTCTGATCAGTTTTTTTAAAGGATGGAAATAACCTTGTCCTGTCGAGAAACTTACTTGCAGGTCTGTGATATTATGATGATGTATTCGCTAATATGCAAGCAATAAATTAGAGGGGAAAAGTTAGTGTTGCTGCAATTTCCGTTATAGAAATATTAAATTCATTTTGAAATGATCGAAATTGTACCACGAATATAAGTTAGGCCCAAACAATATTGACCGCTAAATAGAAAATGATCCCCTTATTTCCAATAAATAATAATAATAAAAGATATACTAGTGTGAGAATCATGCATGCCAGTGTTACAAACATAGGACATGTTTAAGAGCAAGACAAAGAAATCTAATACACTATCCAACCTTGCATCTTCACCTCCTTGGCTCAGTGTCAGGTACTATCACAATGTTTGAAACGCAGAAAAAGTCACACACACACACACATATATATATATATATATATATATATATATATATATATAT
>JAGDQP010043936.1:0-16063 GCA_022664845.1 Lepisma saccharinum | reverse complement strand
AAGCATATATGTTTCAAAGTAAAGCATCTATGTTTTCCACATTTTTTTTTCAATTTATCAAAAACTATTAGGTTTGACGTAAATATGAAGAACACCAATATTGTAGTCCATTTAATTACAAACAAAACAAAAGAGTTGAACTTGATCCGCTCATTAGTAACAGATATGATGGCTGTGGCTTAAATATTGACATTTTGAACGTTTGAGGGGGCTTTGGGGACTTTTGTAAAAATGTTCCTCTGGTAGTAATGGGGTAAAATTCAGCTTTACCCTAATTATTTCCGATTCAAAAACCTTTATTGACTGGACTATTTAGTTATTCCTTGATGGGATAGAAGTTCCCATAATTTTTTAAAGTACTTAGAATTTCTTGGGTTTTGTGGTGGACAAACACCATGTGCGTGGGATTTCTCCGTGCTCTCCTGTTTCCTCCTGCTTTCTCCATTCCACCAATCATCCATCCGGTCTGAGCCAAATTTGCCTAAAGCCTTTAGGTGGCCTTACAAATTACATTCAAATTCATAGTTTAGAATTCCGAAATTCCGACTTTCTGGAATCCCGATGTTCCGTTATTCTGAAATAGAATTTGAACACAAGAATTTGAATTTTATTAAAGGTTTTTAGGTATTTCAGGCTCAGGTGTTCATCGTGAGAATTCTTTATACTGTATTACACCTTATCCAGCAAGTTTTAATTGTTCTGTAAATAACATTTCTCGTCGATCTGTCTGCTGGTGGTGAACTGCTCTTTTCAACCATCTGGTGATGATTTTCGACATTCCGATTTTCCGGAATCGCAGAAATTGTCATTCCGATTCCGGATTTCTGATTTTCATTCCGGAATGTTCCCGAATTTCGAACACCCCTAACTGAGGACAGACTAGTCTACTGGAAAGTATGTGCGGCGTTAAGAATGATGCAAGCTATCCCTTTAAAAACTGAGTGGAGTCACATACGCACACATGCCAGGAATGTATATCCGCTCGATGCAAAAGCATTTACAATACTTTTAAATGTTACAGTTCTTTAACAATTTTAAATTATTTCTTACATGTTTATATCATAGAATATTACATAAAAGAACAAATGGCTGATATTTTCTTGATAAAAGTTAAAATCAAAAGAAAGCTCATTATCAGTAAAAACAAATGTAATTAAATATAACTATTATAGATTTGGGTAAACGCCGTCTACCCTGTCTACCTCGAGAATCCGCCACTGATTACTGCTGGTTAAAGATATGATGTGTTGGGAACAAAACGTGTTTCATGTCCACACAATTATACTTAGTTAGTAGTAATTAAGTGCACTAATCTAATTAAGTGCATTATCCTAACGCTAGAACTGTTCATTATCTCCACGAATATGAAGGAGACAACACGAACAATATAGTATTAACAGATAAACTCTGTAACTTAAAACGTATTAGGTGACCTATAACGAAACACAACATACATATACAGTATATTAGTAGTGCAAATCCAGAGTGAATGAAAACACTGCATCACACGCATGCTTTCATGAATATATTGCATGATATGTTGTAAATGGACAATTAACCATTTTTCCTGTGCAACAAGATGAAAGTCCAACATCAATTATAGGGAAGAAAAAGATTATGCTAGAAAGGAAGAAAAATGAATGAAATGGCAATACATGGACCAAGAGGAAAAACATTCCAAGGAAACAGCGACAGATGATCTCCCTTTCCTGACTGAGCTAATTAATCCCTACGTCACAGAACAAGTATTAATTAGTCCAGACGGAAGTCAGATGGTATGGCGTCATCAGTCTCGACGGGAACCGACTTGTTACTTGCCCAATGGTTTCTGTTTCGTATGCTTAAAAAAAAACTAGCTAAAAAAGGAATTAGGGAGAAAAGCAAATAAAAAGAAAGCCGAGCTCATTTGCTGTCTGTCCTGCACGAAAGAGAAACCGCAGAGGTAAATGACCAACAGGGGATACTTCGCTAAATTCGAATTGTATAGGGGAAGAGAGTGAGTTCTCAGAGATCGGAGCGAAAACTCTTAAATATTAAACAGTCAACTGCTAACGAATACAAACATAATTAATACCAATTTATATTACAATACTTAAAGAAGGATAGTAGTTATTTTTCCGCCGAAGTTGATAGACACCCTAATTGTCAATGGCAGAGCTGGAACGGGTCATTCGGGTCAGATTTTGGACCGGGGCATCGGATCTATGCTTGGGAGTCGCTCTGACCCGGTTTCGACCCGATAATCCGGAGGACAAAGTAGAACTTTTAATTCTTTCCTTATGACTTTCGGCATCGGAACAGTTTCTTTCAGGGGTGACTGAGAACCTAGGTTTTACCCCTCCCCCACAGAGCACCAAGAATACAATGCCAAAAAGTTCCTAAAAATAAAACATATTGACGATACTTGGCAGCAACCTCATATCTCTAATGTATTTTGTATACGAGATATGAGGTAACTGCAAAGTATCACCGATATAGAAAAAGGTCTTGTACTCCCGCCGGAGAAGAATAATACCGCCGGAGGTGTGCAGGTAACTCTGAAAGACGGATGACGGTAAGCTTATTCTGAAAGAAATTTTGAATCTCACAAATAATAATATTGATTGACTGAAGCCACAAAAACAAGAGCAGGCCAAGTCGAATTAAGATTGGGTGACTAGGTTAATTCTGTTAAGATTTGATTACCAAGTCGCCGGATCACAAAGTTAACCGGCCGAAATGACTTGACATCTGAGTATCATTTACTTGTATTGCTTGCATCTATCAAGTCATTACGGTCAGACAGTCTGGCCATTTGGGTCAAACGGGGCTACCGAGTCAGTCGTGTCATTCGGGTCGATCAAGTCATTCGGACCGAGTCACCGGGTCACCTATGTCCGGATCACAGGGTCGCCAAAAGTGACTCGGTTTCAGCTCTGATCAATGAACCTGGGATTTCAACCAATAACCTGTAATGATGTTTAGGTGTGTGTTTTCGTGCATGTTCTGCTTACTCAAACATTTTTATTAAAATGTAATATATATTAATGACCTTTACAGCCACTTGACGCGTAATACTCCTCATCTACAGCACTATACATTGCCCTTTATGCAAAGGAACAAAACTTAACCCTTCTGGTCCTAATTTAAGGTACTGTAAAGGTATTTGTCTGGTGTGAGAGTGATGAGAGTTGAAAAAAGAATCTCAATAAAGATGCTCGTCTCCGGATTTCTATGCAAGAACCTCCCGATTACTATATCAGCACTCTTGCTCTGATTCAGCTTGCTTGGTAAAGAGACAATATTGTTTCATAGCCCGTAGGCAGTTTGGTATTTCAGTAGTAGATAGCACTGTTGTTGAGATAATATTAATAGTAACGAATGTTGTATGTAAAAGACGTTTGGGACAGTACATAATGTTCAGAAAGTGTCTGAATCAACAGCAAAGAACTAATGCAATTCGTTATTTAAGAACAGTGAGCCAAAATAAAAAAAAAAGTAATGGAAAAAATCTTAACTACCACCAAGTCCATTACGCCTCTGTAAACCCCTAATGAACATTTTTGCAGACACGTTGTAAGAGAACGGGAAAGAACAAAGAGCTCGAGCACTGTCGGAAATGTGTTGACAGTGTGGGAGAACATTTATTTTTTGTTTATTTTATTATTATTATTAGATTGTGAGTGTACTGACCGGTGGCAGCAGCAGCAGCAATATATGGCAAATTTTCAGGATATGAAGTGTCGGACGGTAGTCCATGTCTTCTATACGTAGTAAAAGTCTTGTGACGTTAAATTGAAATATGTGTAATGAAAATAAGACGCAACTGTCGCAGTCTTATGTTGATCGGGTGTTTTAGAGAATAAAATTGAAGAGAGTGGGAGATAATAGAGAGAGAAAAAGAAGATGGGAGATGGCTTTTTTTTTCTGTTAAATGGGAACTTGAATCACATAGTTGTTGAGGCTGTGTTAGAAATAGTTTTATAATAAAATTGAATGTTAATTTATAACTTATGGATTTCGAGCAGAAAAGATTTTCTGAAGAATATCAATAATCACTGGAATATTATCTACAAGAATTGATTTCTCTTTTAGTCGGGGGAGATCTTCACTAATGGACATAAGAATATCGCTAGTAAAAAATTCTTTGAATATCGAAAATAGTTCCTTGATGGTATCAGCAGTATCAACTTTTTTTTATCTTAGTTGCTGTAGAAAAGGTATGTTTTTGAGACGTAGTGTCATCTGCTGATGTAGTAGTATCATTATGTTTTTGTTTTTCATTTCTTCGTTTAAGAAGAATGGCTTTATAGACTTTACAGCCACGATAATTTGATATATGTTGGTCACCGCAGTTGGCACAAACAGGTGAATTACCTTGAAGATTTTTTGTACAATTAGAAGTAAGGTGAGTATCCCCACATTTGAAGCACTTTGGTATATTAAAGCATGTAATCTGAGCGTGCCAAAATTTCTGACATTTAAATCATTGTATGATCTCAGGCCCTTTATATTTTTCAACCAGAATGGCATAATGAAGTAAATGCGTAAGTTGAAATATAGCATTTGAATTTTCATCTTTGCGTAGAGTGACTAAGAATAATGGGTAGAGAATCTTTTGATGCAATGTTTTATCTTTGCCGTGTAGCTGAGATACACTTATAACGGAGAAACCAGAATCAGTTAGTTCAGATTTGATATCTGTAGGAGATGTGTCTATAGGATGCTTGCGAAGGACAACTTTTAATGGCCGATCCAGTTTATTAGGTTCTGTAGTAAATTGAAGTTTCTGCTGGAGGCAATAGGCCTGGATTTTGTCATAATCTTGTTTGTTTCTTGGTTGAAATTTGATGTAATCTGAAGTAGACTTTACTATTGGATTGACTTTGCAGACTGAGGTTAGAGTTTTACTGAAGTTGTGTTTATTGGATATCCCATAAATATAGATTCCAAGGTCCCTGGAAGGACGTGGAGGATGATCTTGTTTATGTGTTGTTTTAGAATCATCAGATACTTCTTGCAGTGGAGCAAATTTATTAGAGAAATGCACTAAGGAAGCAGTTTCAGCTTGATCTTTGACATAACTAACTTTCTTAGGATAAGAAAAGCCATCAATATCCATATCAGTTGAAGGATTAATTGCAATTTGAGAGTTTGATTCAACTTCAGAAGAAATTGTAGGAAATTCCTGAATAGAATTAAGGTCAGGTAGAGAACTTGATTGAAGTGGTAAGTGGCCAAAACTATCATGAAAGAGATTAATGTCCGCTTTGCCACGAGAACGTTTCTTAGAAGGCATTTTAGATAGTTGTTTAGACAAATCAGGATTAGTTGAAGCCGACGAATAGGATTTAGAATCATGAATTTGAGAGTTAGCCTTATCAGCAGTAATGGCACGCGCTTTTTTGAATCGTGCAGCATATTCATAACCAGCCAACATAGCAGGGTCATCATTATAGAACCTTTTAAGGTGAGACAATTCACCCGGACTTAAACAGTACTTGAAATCGGGGGTTTTCATATCATTTTCAATTTCCTTTGCGCTCTTTATTTCAAAACTCATTTTGATGCCGTATAATAACTGGAACCAATCAAAACAAGCTCCTAACGCTTCGGATCCTATTACTCAACGGTCATCTGAACATATTAAGAAAAATTTGACCGGTGGCAGGTTTGTAAGATTTAATATTTGAGTTAAAACTGGACTTGTAATTCGGCATTTTGAAAATTTCAGATTCAGATTGTGTCTGAACACAATGTGATAAAAAAAAACAACTCAAAATTAACTTTAAAACTTCCCTATTCCTATATCCAATGCCTTTTCCTCCTATCAAGTGATACCGGTACATTGCTGACGAAACAAGTTACCGGGTCTTTCGGGTAATTCATTCGTGTCAAGTTTTGGACTGGGGCACTGGGTCTGTGCTTGAGACCCGGTCTGACCCACTGACCCGATTTCGACCCGCTGAGATGGAAGGCAAATTAGAGTTTTAAACTATTTCATTGAGTTTGAACCGTGTTCTTTCAGGGATGACCGAGATCAGGGAGGTGTTTCCTCCTGAGCACGAAAGTAAGACGCCTAAATTTCCCAGTTGATTAGGTTCCCAGTAGCAAGTTTCCTTTAAATATGAGTCCAACCATTCGTTTGGGACTTACTCAACCACAAGGTCCGTTGTCAGTTTTCTATGATTCTGAGTAGATGTTCTTGAACTCAAGATTAGGAGCATTGCAGGCTTAACAGCATTTTATGCTAGAGCTAAATGTTATAAAATCACGTAGAAGTGTTCCTGCCCAGTCCGTTGGCTGGTGTATCGTCTACTACTAACGTTGAAATAGGACGTGGTTAATCCCTATTTCAGATAGAAAACTTGTGTCCGGAACCCAACCGTTACGCCTCTGCGAGCAATTGAAATTTCAACGAAAGGTGTCGAATCGCGATTAGAAGCAATGGGTATGGACCTACGTGTGGTTCCAGCACTACGAATGCCATAAAACCAAATTAATTTTATTAGGGATAAACAATTGTGTACAATGTAATTTTAGACTTTCTACACGTTGTTGCATACGCGTTTACTAGCTTACAGCCGGTGTGGTCACGACTGAACTATACCCTACGGACGCCACTTCTCGCTAGAGAAGAAATATACAGAAGGTTGATCGGTCTATAATATTCCCATTTTGACGTCTCACCTACCTTATGAAAAACCACGTGACCACCATCGGTTGCCTTCGATGTGAGCACCATGTCTCCTCACCGTAACTTCCATTGTAGGAGGCTCCGTTGAAGTACAGGAAGGGGAATCTTGAGACACTCCTCCTGGAAGGTTTTCCAGAGGCCACGGACAGTGGTGACGACGACGAGATGCAAGTGCTCTTTTCAATAGATCAAACCCGCAAAAATCCATGGGACTCGCATCAGGTGACTTCACTGGTATGTTCTAAAAGGGAATAGCCTGGATGCCGGTGTCTGTCGCCATCTGTTGCAGAAATCGCTGGGTAGAACGCGACGTATGTGATGAGGCCTTATCCATATGAACACGGATTTGATGTACTGCATTACCATACAAACGGGGCAGATCTTCTGCATAAATTGGTGTGAGAATATGTTGCTGATAAAATGCGGAGTTGATCTTGCAGTTGTTATTCACTCGGCGAATCGTTAACTTTTCTTCATAACAGTATCCCGCGATAACCATAAAGCCCTTCGAGAAACTTGCTTTGCACTGGCGGATGAAGTCAGGACAGGTTTTTGCATCGCTGGGGGTGTACGCTACTGCTCGAATTTTGCCACGATCGGCTAGATCATCGTGCGTGGCTGCAAACTTCCACTTGTCCCCGGATAGATGGCGTTCATAGAGGCGCCTGCAGCGGGTTTTTCTGTCCCTCCGATGAGCCGCAGTACGGACATGTCCACGACTTTTAAACATTATCCGGAGCTTTAATTTGTTACGTAGGTGGCGGTTGACAGTCGATTGTGCCACGTGCACTCGTCTTGCCATCACACGTTGTGGAGGAGGGTTTTCCTGTAAGGCCATTCGCCGCAACTTCCGAGCTACAAGTGGCGTCACCGACTGCGGTCACGGACGCGATCGCTTTCTACTCCCCTTCGTGGGTGAACGAAGTGCTGGAACGTAGTTGTGTTTATGTCGGTTAATTATGTTCTTGATGGTTGTTGTTCCCAATGCACACCCATTTTCCCTGCACTGTTTCTGAATCTGTGTCACGGAAAACTTGGCGTGGAAAAGTGCTACCACGTAGCCTTCCCAAAATCGGTTCACCTTAGGTGCCATGATTCACACAACACACACACACGACCTTGGCGTGATACCAGAAGGCTTTGGCTTCCTGTTACTGTTAGAATCATTCGGATCAGTTGATTGTGTGAGCAGCGGTGCAGGTTTCAAATCGGACACATATAGACGGATCGACCTTCTGTATAATATATTTCGAAGATATTTTTTATTTAACCTAACGCCATAAAACACCACACTTACGCTATGCAATATCGAGAGAATCCTGGAAACATCAGGAAATTTGGCAGAAAGAAAAAAACATGAATAAGCTTGGACAATTTGTACTTTTATTGGAGAGAAATTTGATTCTATTTGTTGTGGATTTCTCTAATTGGAATATTCCTCTAATATTCCCCCCCTTTCAGAATTATATATAAAAGAAAGGTTTCCTTAATATTTTGGGGGGATTTTACACACTTGTCACACACAACCAGGAAGTTAAAAATTAATTACTCGAGGACAAAAAGTTCCGCGTGTAGAAACAATAACGCGGAATACAGACTTCACTTGTTTATTTTTTCCGGTTGAGTTTAGTTCCCTAACACAAAAGTTCGGCCGCACTTGCATGAAAACTCGGCTTCGGCTTCCATTATCGCTTCCATGGGAATCCAGTTAATCTATCAAAGAATATATGATACAACGAAATATGTCCTCGTTAAACTTGTAAGAATGACACCACCTTATGCTCCCTTGCGTAAAGCAAGATCAGCAATCTACAAAGGGATGCAAGTGGGACGTCACTACAAGCCTGAGCTTTTTGTACGTGTCCCAATTATAAATTATCACAGAATCTAACACACAATCACTCATACTCTATCAGTCATTTATAATAGGGAATTTCAACACAAAAGACATATAATCAACAATTCCACCGTAGAGGCAGATTCAGTTTACTTTTGCAAAACTTGAGTTTAAGTCAGTAATTACTTGTGCGCCTTTCATGGTAAATACACATTATTTTTTGCAAAACGACCGCTGTCATTTTCCCTTCCATGGGAATAAGTTTAATTCAAGTTTACTGACGAGAGAACTCCTGGTCTCTCTTCTCCTTTCATGGGTTCAGATTTCAATTTCCCTATCCTTACTTAATCTAAGGAAGAACAGAGTATCAAGTCCTTCGGGCTGAAAGAAATAAAACAAGATTAAAACAAATCGAGTCATAATGGCTAATTTGAGATAGAATTGAAAATAGAAGTGATTTCTGTGTACTGAACGGTTTCGTGCTCTCTCGATTTTCAAAGTTACATAATACAAGTCCCAAAGGAACCAATTAGCTTACCCCTGGTTATCACAGCTGCAGAGCTTAGAAATGTTGCAGTAGTCGGTGGTCATTACATGTGTGTGCAGCGAGACACGCTGAGATTTATATAGGGTTCCTACAAGTCCCCCCTCCCCTGACTCCAACAACGAGAGCTTGGACCAGATTCGAAGAAACGTCTCTGATTGGCTAAAGTTTCCCATACTTTCTTTACCACGACTAAGAGTTCAGTACACAGTAACATCCAAGTTTCTTTCTTTTTTTTTCTTTTTTCTTTTGCAAAACTAAACTATAGAATAAATGGTATAAGGAATACATGTAAAAAGAATAGTAAATGCGATTACATGGAATATTACATAAATTATAACCTAAAACAAGAAGAAATTCAATAACAATACATGATAATACAACAAATTACAATATATATATATATACATTAATTATGGATCTGGCTAGATCATTACCTAGTTACCTATAATATATATAAAATATACATCAAAATTATTTTAAAAAATCATATATTACATTATTTTGATAGTAACATGGTTGGTTTACCAAACTTGTTACAACGTTTGTACGTCTGTACTGGAAAGTTGATACATTAAACGTCAGAGAAAATAAACGGAAATTGCCACTGAACTTAGCAATAACATTTTGGTATTTTCTGCTACTTTTCCTCCTTGTTCCAAAACAAGGGAACAGGTTTTACCTACTGTATCATTTAGAGGTATTGCTCAAAAGTACCTTACTGGATATCGTCTCACAAACAAAGGTGCAAACGGTTCAGTGACACGCGTACTTGCCCAAACAAATTGGTTGCGTTGTCTCTACTTATTCCGGCTGTGACTGCTATTTTGACCACCAATTCTTCACCTTCGAGTTCCGTCCCATCGTACACTTGTTCCTTCGTGTATTCCTACAAGAAGAAATCGATGGGGGTATAGTCAGGGGAACGAGGAGGCCAGGGAACAGGTTCTCCTCTCCCAATCCACCTGTCCGGAAACATGACATCGAGTAAGTCTCGAGCAGACCATAGAGAATGCACTGGTGCGCCGTCATGTTGAAACCACATGTTTATTCTCATTTGAAGAGGCACGCCTTTCAAAAGCTCCGGAAGAACTTCGAGGAAAATCAGGTTCGCCTGTCCATTTAGATGGGGTGGAGAAATGTAGGGGCCAATTAAATGGTCGCCGATCATATTAGCACAAACATTAACAGCAAGTAGTTCTTGATGTCCTTGGACGTACGTGCTATGTGGGGTTTCGTGCGACCATTGAAGATTATCGAGAAAATTAAACACCCCGGCTCTCGTAAAGGTGGCCTCGTCGCTGAACAGGATATTGGAAAGTATATCCGGGTCGTTTCTAAACTGATCGATCAAAAGCCGTGCAAAGTTCATACGAACTGGCCGATTTTCCTGTTTAATTTTGTGAACTTTTTGGAAGTGGTAATCCTTTAGTCCGTCATCGACTGCTACTTCGTGAATCAGTTGGTGACGATGGTTTTCAGCTCCTCCCACTGTATGCATGCTTGTGGTTGGAGTGTCGTGAGGGCGCTGCAAAATAGCCTCTTCTCCTGCAGGCGTTCGTACCGTCCGAGAGCGTCCTGGTCGAGAATTGTGCGCCTAAAATAAATGCAAAGAACAGTGCAGAAACAAGAAAGGTAATCTTTGCTTAGTTTCAAACAACAAAAGCGCCTTGTAAAGAATAAATTACGTCTTTGGGGTGGTGAAGAAAAAATCTAAAACATAATGGCTTTGAAACATGGTTACAGTGAACTCCTTAAGTCTTCTGAAAATAATCTCCAAATACCAAGAACTGTCGTAATTTTAGGAGTTTTCCAATCATATTTCCTACAAGACGCTAGAGAAGCTAAAATAGTCCGGCGTACATTAAATGCAAACAAAATTTCGGAAAACAAACGGATTATGTAAAATGTTTCAATACTGCTAAAAACTAATTTTGTAAACAAGAAGAATGCACTTAGCTCAGGACTTTTTAAACTTAATATATCCACAAAATTCTAAACAATAAGAACCAAAAACCTCCACACACCCAATAAAAAGGCATGAGGGTAAACCGTTATTGATAAATAACATTATGACCTGCGTGAAATACGTACTAAAACATTTCATAAAAAGACTACTACAACAATAAAGATAGCATGACTGTTTGCCTTAGGCACGTGTGAAGGCGCGAAAAAAAATCTTGTATGGTATGTGACGAATAGGAAAGCGTTCCTGATTGAGTCGCTGCGCTAAGAGGCTGTTTCCATCCGTCAACCCATAGATGTAATGGATGTCGGCTAGTTCGTCGAAATGGTATTCGTCGTTTGCTGTCATTAGAGATAAGCTTACTGACTGCACTTCACGAAAACTGACGTGCAACACATTTGACTTCTGCATTTATAGTCCCTTTGACCTCTCCAGAAACATAACATCTACAATAATACTCATAAGACGTTTCCGGCATTACTACTGAGCTGTGTTGTCTTGCCGCTGTAGACAGTAGATGATTGTGTTTACATAGTCAAATGCGTATTCCCATTCCACTAACAACAGGGAACATGACTAACAAAGCAGATAGGGAATACGTATTAACAAGAACAAAAGAAATGACGGGGAATGGGGACAAAAAGTCATTGACATCAGATCTGCCTCGCAAGCGGCTTAACAGTGTATCATGTATTTTATCACTAGTGTCCAACATCAGATGCCATACTTCATTCCTTTCCTGGTTTACAAAAGGATGATGATTTTCGCTTTTGCAGACTAATAACGTAGAGGAGGAAAAGAAACAAATGTGACCAAGTATCTGACGTTTGCCATGCCAACCTCTCACTTACACTCAGCTTGAAACAATTACATTAGACAAAGAACTGTAGTATGAATTCAACAGTAGACTAGCAGGATACACAGCGTCACAGACAAACTAACAGCCGTAATTGTAGTTTATTAGTTTATTTTCGTAATAACAGGATATAATGACTGTCTTGCAAAATACGATTCCAAAAAAAGGGCTCAGGGCTTACAACAAAAAATATGAAGACGCCACCTTGGAGTCGAACCGCAAATTTTTTAGACCACTCGCGATGAAGCCAACACTTTGCCACTGAGCTACGGGGACTGAGTGGCATCCGTAGTGCTGGAACCACACACAGGTGCAGAATCAGCACCCAGTGCTTCTAATTGCAAGTCGTTGCCACCTTTCCTCGAAATTTCAATTGCTCGCAGAGGAGTAACGGTTGGGTTCCGAACACAGGTTTCCTATCTGAAATTGCTCCCCTGCCTCACCCCCATGAGTGGTTTGTTTGGTGCAGGACTTTCCGGACACCCTGTATCGCTATCCCTTGCCTCTTCAACCTGCCTTCAGTGGAACGATCACATACCATTGTGTAGGAACGGCCACCTTTGCTTACTTGCACACCATCACTACAGCGGCTACTCCATTATGCAATATTCTGTGTTCTAAAACAGAACACACAAATAACTGTTTTCATTTCTTGCTAGAGAGGAAAGCAGGAAATATAAGGTTGACTGCTGTTTCTAGATTTTTGGTTCTTCAGTTTATAACTTCTACTTGGTATTTCAGTCGTTACTACTAAAAAGTACAATATCATTTTTTTTTCTAATTTGTTTTCATTCAACTCATGAATCATCATACTGCTACAAGCTTTCCCAAGAGTTCTCAGGCTATTTGTTTTGGCTAATTGATTGAATTGATAGTTATGAAAGTCCTAAACGAGCTGGAAAGCTCCTATGGACGGGATCACTCCATTCAATAAACCCTGGCTGGAACTGGAATTGAACATGTGGTCACGCGCACAGAAAGCGAGCGCGCTAAGCTCTAGGTCACTCCGAGCTCGCTATCCTTTCTTCTTTTAACGCAAAATAAATGCACTGAACATTCTTCTATAATATGACCATTGTGAAGTTAACTCTCACCAGAAACCGATTCACATGAAATTGATACCATTCGCTAGTAATTACTACAGTGGCGTTGGTAAACTTTATTTAATCGTTTTTATCGCACTTTTTCCATAAAGAAACAATTGTCAGACTTTCTGTTGCAATTTGTTTGCGGTTCATCTGTATTTTTACCTGCCTATAAGCGAATAAGCTTGACATACATACAGTATTTGTTGGCCTCGATTTCGATACTGCAACTGTCTTTATATGACAATTTCCACGTGACCAAATAGTTGTCTTTACTTGTTACTTACTTCAATTTGAAGAAACATTCGTACGCTGGTCAAAGAATTTTCTCCATATGAATCTTGCACAATTAATTCTTTACTGGATTAACATACCGGTAATTCATTTACATTTGATGTAGCACGTATACTCAGGGATGTTCTATTAGAACATCCTTGAGAATACTGTGCAACCACAAAGTCTAGTCTTTTATTTAAAATTAATTTAATCGATTGGCTTTATTCTCATCACAAGCAACCTACAAACTATTACAGCATGGAAATATTCTGTGGTTACCATTACAAAATATTTAAATGCTATACGTATTTATTGAACACAAAATCTTCAACTCTTTGTTTGCAATGAGAAGGACCAAATTTAACTTAAAGTTCTTTGATAAAGATCAGACCCAAGTGCTTTCGTACATTCTTCTAATTATCTTTTCTCCATCTTTTCAGAGAATACAGGAAAATATCATCAGGCAACTAAACAAAACACTTAAAAGTCTATTTCACTTAGGTGTAAAAACTTCTCAAGTGTATTTTTACCAGCAAGTGAGCGTGAAAATGAGCGTGCATTTTACGCTCAGAACTCAATTTACGTATATCTGAGCGAAATTCAAGCTCAAACTCACGTTTTAAAAAGTGAGCGCGTTCAGCTCAAACCTTAACAAAATTGAACGTGCTCAAATGAGCGCGCTCATATCCAACCCTGCTAAATTTACAGACATTTCTTGTGGTTGAGAAAAGGTTTCTTCTAATACAATGACTTCTTTTTGTCTCGCTGATGGACCACCAATGGTCAGGAAATTATAAAGTTAAAAAGGCCCTCAAAAGTTTGTATATCCCGTAAACCCGTTTGTACTTGCATAAGTCTTCAGTATATAATAATTCTCATTAATTCTTCAGTACAGATCTCTGTCAGATAGTATAATATACCTGCATAAAGGAACACTTATAAATAATACATTTTGAGAGAGATATTTGATCATGTGATATGCGATTTTCTTTATTCAAAGACTGATCAGAATTTCATATAGAGAAAAACTAATACCCGAAAAGGCAAACGTATACAAAGTCCGTCCTTTGAATTTTACTTTAGTTTCATGACGGAAGCGAGAAAGGGCGTTGGCAGAAGCTGCAATGAGATCTTTTCCTCAACGAACGAGTGATTAAAATGGGATGGAGATGATGATGATAGGGGTGGAAGAGGCAGTCAGAATAGCAGATGAAGTGAGAAGTGAAAAACGGTTTCCATTTTTCTTCCTTCATTGAATTAGAAGAAAGATTAACTGCTAGCGCGTACAATTTCTCATCACAAGTCTGCACACAGAAAATTAATGGTCAATATCGAATTAAACAATTAAGAATACTGACTGATATCGATGAAAAATAGCTTCAACCATAAAGAGGAGAATTTTAATTAAGGAAATGTTATAGCATTCGCCCATTTAGTGAGCGCACTTGTTCATATATTGACTTTATATGCTAGTTGCTCTTGTATGAAGTAAAAATACGTGATAGAAATTCATTATTTTTCTTGATTTGAAGATCATTAAAGCAAATTCAAAGAGGAAACTAATTGAAGACAAAGTAAAACAAGTAACATGTATGGGATTACTCTACATATTTATGGTAGAAATAGTAGAAGAAAAGACGATTGTATAACATAACTCGTTATAACTTTCCATTCATACACACCATCGAAGCTTATTCGTAACAGTTGCCAAAAGCACTCTACAACTGCAAAACATCCCAAGTCCACTTTCTGGTATTTTCATTTCTTCTGTTCGTCTGCATCTACTGTATTTTCCAATGGCTATCCACTTGAATAATATTACAGCCAAATCCATTTAAAAACCCTTTTCACTACAAAATAATTCCAGGTGAATACAATAATATCCCAAGTCCTTGGACTGTTTTTTGTTCCTCCTGAAAACAAATATTCGGCTGGACTTGGAATATTTTGCAACTCACGTCTTCAATTAATACAGAGGTTACTGCAGTCAGTTCAGAGATATTGAGGTGGGAGAATATTTTGTATTTACGGCTATTTCAAAACTTTTGCAGTTATTTAATACTTTATGCATGAGAAGTTATTTAATACTACTGTATTATGTAACAAAAAGATGGCTAAAAGAAGGCATATTTTTATTAATGGCATAGTAACATATTGCGGTTTAATTTTGTTACGTTGTTACGATACACGACGACGGTAGTAATCTGGAAATACGTAAAATAATGGAGTCCCATATTTGAACCACTTTCTAGATTTTACAACGATATAACTGTTAGGAAATATTTCTAGTACTCCTAAAGTGTGGTTTATAAACTTGTTCTTCCTACATTACCCCTTAACTTTCTATCAGGTCTGATTTTTAAACAAACCCTTTCACTCACTAGAATTAAAAATTCACACTCAGCTACAGAAAACCAAAGGTTATACCTAAAATTAAAACACATTTTATACAATGGACATTTCCGGTAGTATTTTTTTATTGCAATAAAAAATTCTTCTATTAAAGCAGACTACGGAAAACATTTTATTTTCTTTCTGTGATGAATTTATCAAGAGTTATAAAGACTTGATTCAAAAGAGTCTCAGCCTTGCGCTTAATCGGGCGCCGCCGCCGCCGTAATCAGTCTTCCGACTACTTGTCATTGACATACAAATGGCATTTGATTTGTTAGTATTGTTAAAAAGAGATCGCAAAAATGGATCGAAAGAAATAGTATAATTGGTGAATAGCGTTTCTGTATGCCTTAACACGTCATTTAGTTCTTTTTATTCATTTAAAATTGATTTTTACTTTTAATACTTTTTAAGATATTGATATAGTTT
>JAGDQP010043934.1:0-16064 GCA_022664845.1 Lepisma saccharinum | reverse complement strand
CGGATGAGCCAAGTTCCTTGGTGACAGCATGTAACAGGAACAAAGGAACTTGGCGCGAAGTGGCAAGGTTCATGATCCTCAAGCTATAAGGGTGGTGGGGATCCTAAAACCCACTACGTCCACCGCCACCAACCTTAAGGCTGTTGCCAGTTCGCGGCAAGTTCCTTTGTTCCTGTTACATGTTGTCACCAAGGAACTTGGCTTATCCGTCTCCCATTTCACACCTTTTTAGGGCTAAAGAACTTGGCTCCACTTTTTGCACCTCTGGTGTTTTTGTTCGGATAGAAAATATACTCAATTACTTTTTGATTTTTCCTCGAATAAGTACTGTTCTTTGAATTTTATTTTAAGGTTTGTAGGAAGGGAGCAGTATTATATAAGGTGGGTGTCCCTATTATGGCCATGTTCCTGATATGGCCAGTCCCTATTGTGAGTAAGCTAACCAAAAAAATCTACAATATGGCATCAGTATCCAGGGAGGGGACCTGATAATCACATGATCATTTCCTGTCCAGCCACGTTGAACAATATGGCGTCAATTGTTTCGTTTGTGTTTTTCGTGTGACCTCTTATTGTTTTCCCCTTGTAAGTCTCCTTACTTTTATGCATGTTTTTCAAATACTTTTTTAAACGAAAACCATCGTACTGAATTAAGTTTTTATGCTCTTTCGATTGGAGTTGTCATTGCTGGCGTATCATTTACTAGTTGTTCATTATCAAACAATTTTCGTGAAAGTTGACTTGCTCCTGATATGGCCACCCAGGCCAATGTCATTGATTCGTCATCGTCATGTGATCCAGAAGACCCTGTTCACGTTGATACTTTGTGTATGGATACAGGTGACTCTGCGCCAGGTACTGAATCATCCAGCAGCAATCCATCTGCCAGCTTGAGTAGAACTGCACTATGACAATTTGTATAACATAAACAAGGGTGGCCATGGAACATATGCTCCTGATATGGCCACTAGGTAGACTTTTGGAATTTCGTTTTAGTGGACCAGTAAAACTTTTTCATGCGGCATAAACTTTTTTCTATGAAAGCCCATTAGCCCATGAAAACGATGAAAAAGCTGCTTTGATTTCTTTCAAAATGGCGGCTAGAAATATTCTCAATTCTTAGCATGGCCATATCAGGGACACCCACCTTACGTCGAAAATAAATATTGTGTTTTTTTTTTATAAATTCGTGTGCAATAATGGTGCGCTGACTAATATGAATATAAATAATAAAGATCTGTTAAACAGTGAACAAAGAGCTAACAAACAAAGAGCTAACAAAGAACAAAGAACAAACAGTGAACAGTGAATACTGTGTACTGTGTATTTTAGCACTAGTTACACAAATAGCGTTTTCTCGTGGTGAGTGAATGGACTAATGTAACATAAATAACCAAGAAATGTGTTGGTAAATCCTTATGATTAAGTTGAAATTTCGCCTTATAACCAACCGCTAGATTGAATGTTACTAAAAATCTGCTTCATTTTAAAAAATGAAGGACTTAGTGCGTAAATGTATGTTTCGAGATTTTATTAGATTCTCTGTAACTTGTGCACAAAAGTACCAATCAAGAAAGGATTTAAAGCATTGCATTAAGTAGATATTGAAGTATCTATCTGCAAATGTAGAGCACAATACGGTGTGTTATAGCGTAAGAAAATATAACAATAACAAACAACATTTCGCAGTACAAAAAGTGAAATTTCAAACACATGAATCTTGTGGCATTTAAACAAGATCATGTCTATTGTTCTTTCCTTCTTCACCTACATTACCTGACTTCAAATTTAAATAAAAATTTAGCTATGAACTTTAAAACTGACAGTGCACGGCGTAGTTTAGCAACCGACCTTGTAGCCGTGTGGCTTAGTTGTACCGTCTCCCATTGGGAGACCAAAGTACCGTCTCCCATTGGTGTACATTGGTTCAAAACTGTACCTACTATTATGTGTGATTTTCCTTTGTTCTTCTGTAAGCGTATAGCCGTATGAGAAAGGCGTGATGAAGATTTTACTGTATGTGCAACGATCAAATTTTACCGTATGTGAAACGCACATCCACTTTATATCCACCCTAGAATCTGAGAATAGATACTTTCTAGAAGTGGACGTGTATGCCAGAGCGGGCTTTGTTTCTTTTTGTAGCTTTGTTTGTTAATGGAGTCAAACTTAGAAAATATCCTGTTAGCATTTCTAATACAATGAATGAATTCTTTTACCTTTCATTTTGAATCAGATTTTCCCACTCTTGAATATACTTATTCTATACATACGTTTCTTCAAATTTTCAATAATGTTAAAATCTTCATCGCATGGCAAATATGTGTGGCCTGGAACCAGGAACATGTGTTCTATAGTCTCAAACAATACTCATGTCAATGATGTACATCCATACACACATGATAGGAAAGTTCTTATTTTGCCCCACATAGGAATTACTTTAGAATAAGTCTTTTTTTATGTTTCGTTTTACTTTTGGGATACCATGGAGCGAACAACACGTTTGTGACCTTAGCTCCCCACCCAAAACCAATTAAGGTGAAAATTATCCAAATCGTTAGGGAGTTGTTAGGGAGGAATAGGGAGTACATTACTTTCGTTAGGGAGTAAGCGATAACGTGGTGACGGCGCCAGCAAATGTGGGGGGCTAACTTCACACAGCCCCCTACCTATACAACATCTGTTCGGTGTTGTCTGCAATCGTTAGGGAGTCGTTAGGGAGGAATAGGAAATAACAATATTATCGTTAGGAAGTGAAGGATAACTTGGTGACGGCGTCAACAAAAGTGTGAAGTTACCCCCCAAGGTATTCCCAATGAATCAAATTTTGTGTCTGCGTTGTCTGCGATCGTTAGGGAGTCGCTGGGGAGAAATAGGGATAACAATATTTTCGTTACGGAGTGAAGGATAACTTGGTGACAGCGCTAGCAAAAGTGTGAAGTTTGCTCCCCAAGGTACCCCAATTAACCAAATTTTGTGTCGGCGTTCTCTGCGATCGTTAGGGACGAATAGGAATAACAATATTTTCGTTAGGGAGTGAAAGATAACCTGGTGACAGCGCCAGCAAAAGTGTGAAGTTAGCCCCCCAAGGTACCCCAATTAACCAAATTTTGTGTCGGCGTTGTCTGCGATCGTTAGGGACGAATAGGGACAAAAATATTTTCGTTAGGGAGTGAAAGATAACTTGGTGACGGCAGTAGAGACTTGCTAGATTCTCGCAGTCGCTCCCACCAAAATTTGAACACCTGGGGCCCATTGATCTTAATTTTGATAGGTTCCCAGGGCCTTTTGGCCCTGGAAGTCACCTTGGGGTCATGACCCATCCCCTAACCCTGTTCTTAGACCTCACTTCCGTTCTCAGAACATCGTGAGAAAATTTTTTGTGGCATCGCCATTTTGATAATGAAATAATATCTCAATTAAAAAAGTACATAAGATATGACTCAACAATCTTCGACTACAAAAAAAAGCAATTAAATATCAATGGATAAGTAAAAGATATTTAAAAATCCAACTTGATTACAAATAGAATATTGGCGGAATTAACCACAACCTTTAATATAGTCGAAATTCAGTAGAAATGAAGAGCCAGAATAGAGAAAAACTGCTAAGATGACATCCATTCACCTAGATTTGAACCAATGTATCTCTATGGCGAAATCTTAAATGCAGACTAGTGTGTAATATCTAAAATAAGGATAGTCTAATACTGAAGAAAAGCAAACAATCACTACATACAGTATGTAATGAATTGCGCATTTAAATATAGTTAAAATTATTTATGGTATAATGACCCGAAAAGTGACATTTTTAAAGAAACATACCTTCATACTTGGTTGTCTACAATATGAAATGTAATTCAAAGACTCTCATTAAGGATAAACAAACATCAAATTTAAATAGCGTTTTTTTTTTAATCTTGATTTTATTTTTCGCTGGCGAGAGGAAATGTCTTCTCTGAGTTGCGATTTGTCTTAAACTAAATTGTTAATATTGGCTGGGTGGAAGCAGGAAGGAAAGAAGAGAGAACTCGTAGCGCGAGGCGGGGTAGTTGCGGTTACGTGAAACAGCTGGGGTATTGTTTTGTGGTTATGTAATCTGAACACAAGAAACATACTGCCGCCTTGGGATGGGAAAGAAACACATTTTTGGCGGCTGTGTGAAGGGGGGAGAAGGCGCATACGTGTGGGATGCGCAAAGGTTAAAACTTCCGTAAATTAAAAGAAACAGGGAGAATGGAAATGTGATTTTTTTGCTACACATTGAAGGTTTGGAATGATGTCACATCTTCCGTTTGGAGTTCGTGAGAAAGCAGTTACTAGTGTGTGGGAATTATAATAGAATATTTGTCGCGCGTCTATTTTCCTTCAGTTAATGGTCATCTGTGACAACATATTTGATTGGTAAAGGTTTGTACCATATGGAGAGTTCAGAAGTTCACTCGCAAAATATGAGTTTCTCGTGGGAGAGTGGCGCAATTAGAATATTTTAGAATAACCTTTAACATTTTCCCACGGTATATACGAGGACTGTGGGCCGGAAACATGGCAGGACAAGCTTATATATACCATTGTTTAACATATTGAAATATCAATTTCCAGTTGCATCTCCTCGTTGACAGTGCTTGATTATTTTGGGGTGTTTTTGAGATAAAAAGAAGACAGATATCAAGGTAAGTTCATTAGAATTTTCTGTAAGATCATATACATTTCTTTTCTGTATAAAGAGAATAATATTATTTTTATATTGCAAAGTAATTGAATTTTTGTGTGTTATTAGTTTAGTGAGAAAGTTTTGAGGAATCATTGGATAGATACTGATTGGCTCTGAGCCCAGCGACCGAGCATTTCAACTATGTGTTTTAGGTTGTTTTTTTTAATTCCACCCGTTGAGTTTTAGTTATATCAGGCAAATATGGGAATGGTATCTTGAACTTCAGCCTTGGCCGACTTTTTAAAAAAAATGTTTTAGCAATCAAAGTGTGACTCGTCTAAATTCCATAAATACAATCCAATTTTGTATATTTGTTGCTTCATTATTACAGAATGTGTATATGTTTTGAACAAACAAACTCAGAATGTAGTTTTTTGCGGAATTAAATTAAATTGCCGTAGCTCAGTTACTTAGTAATTGACAAGTCGTAGAAACAATCCTTGATTGTAACTTCAGACGGACTGTTACAGTCATATAAAATAAATAAATAACAGGACCTATGGTTTTGAATATTCCACACAAATCAAATAGCGGTCATGGCTCAGTGGTTTTAAAATGTACTAAAAAACGGTATCGCGGGCTATTCACTTAACCGAAATTGTTTTAGTTACAGAAATGAAATAGTAAAATATGAGCTGTAACTACTTTGCAAGGAGTTGGGGTGACGGTAGCTCAGTTGCTTTGTTTTCGAAAGTTTTTTTTGAATGAATGTAATGACTAATGAGATTTATTTCATTTATACATAACAAATAATATAATGATGGTTACGTTACACAAATCCAAATGGCTGTGGTTCAGTTCGAAATATATAGAGTTGTCATGCAAGAGGTTCATTGTTGTTGTTGCTTTTTGTTGTATATTCAAAACTAATGACATAATCACAGTGGCCCATGAAAAACAAACTTGATCGTGGCGTCATGCGTAGAACACCCTCTTTACTTTAGGGATCTTGAGATGAAGACCACACACTAGATTCTGATTTAACATTATATTGCACTCAAGGTTGACCTGAGCCTAAGTTGCCTAAAGGATAAAAAACTTTATTTTTATATGGCCCAGTCTAGTAACTTTGGACTTTGGCCCATCACGATTCGCCTTTAGCTGGTAAGTGTTAAAATCCACACCCCCGGCCACTGCCGGGACTCGAACCCGGGACCTTCGAGCCGATGGCCTACCGCCGCAGACCGCTCGGCCACCCGGTCGGCGTTGCCTAAAGGACATAATTACAAACTGCATTGCATACAAACTTTTGCTAAACAGTTCCGTAATAGACTGAAACAATGAATTGTATATTAAGACGATACTAAACAGGGATGGACGCAAGGAGGTTCTGGTGCCCCCCTCCCTTCCCTTTTCGTTTCGGCCATAACATTCAAAGACCAAATTGTCAAGTATTCAGAGTAACTCTATATAACACACAGCTCATTGGAAAGTAGACATAAAACCATATTTTTATGTTTGCAAGCAGAACTGGCCAGGGGTGGATTTGTCCATTCAGGGTGCCCTCCCGTGCAATGGGACATTTTTCAAAACTTGGCTTCTAT
Organism: Lepisma saccharinum; assembly: GCA_022664845.1. Classification (NCBI taxonomy): domain Eukaryota; kingdom Metazoa; phylum Arthropoda; class Insecta; order Zygentoma; family Lepismatidae; genus Lepisma; species Lepisma saccharinum. The sequence continues at coordinate 9,807 of JAGDQP010043934.1, read as the reverse complement.
ATATATATATATATATATATATATACAAATATCTCTAACAGAAGTCAATGCAAAGAGAATATCAAAACTTGACGATCAGGGGTGGTTGGTCCCTTGAGGGTGCCCCTCATTTACAAGAGCCCTCCCCTTAAAACTCGGCTTATATATGTATAGGAAGCAAATATCTCTAACAAAAGTAAATGCAAACAGAATATCAAAACTTTGACGATCAGGGAGTGGTTGGTCCATTCAGGGTGCCCCGCTTTTACAAGCGCCCTCCCCTTAAAACTCGGCTTATATATGTGTAGAAAGCAAATATCCATAGCAGAAGTAAATGCAAACAGAGTATGAAAACTTTAACGATCAGGGGTGGTTGGTCGATACTGGGTGCCCTCTTTTACAAGCGCCCTCCTCTTAAAACTCCTTTTATATATGTATATAGACTAAATTAATATAATGATTACATTGGAAAATAATACTATCCTGTTGTGATATTATGCTATTTAGAGAGAGACCGTTGAATACTGATATTTAAAGACCCGGAAAGTAGAATGGTGGAATCAAAACCAAGCAATCTTTGAAATTCATTGTCAAATGGATTCGTCTATAGAAACTCAATCAAGGCAGAGATGGTTTTGGAATACAACCAGAAGACTCCTTCAACATTTACTTTTGATATATGAGTTGAAATATTATTATTATGGAGTTAGGTTTGTGTCTCTTCACAATCGTGAAAAAGTTCTAAGTAATGATTGGTGATTCCAAATGGTATATTTTAAGATTATATTAATGAAAGGACGAGAGCTAGGAAATACAAAATAACCATATTTGTCTATTGAAGTTTATCGTTAAACTCTTATTTAATATTACATATGGTACCTGAACATAATAATAATAATAATAAAGGTCCGGATTTTGAAGCTTGATTAATGTTGGGAAAATGTCGGGAAGGGATAGGGAATTTGAAACATTTCACTACTCTTTTCATCGTTTAAGCCCGTGTAAGACTTTAGATCTGACGCCAAGACATGGAGCAGTGTTAAGAGTTTGACTTTTAACTAATGGTAGGAAAAAAAGAGGGGAGGGGATAGGGAATACAAAATAACAATATTAGAGTACTGTATATCAATACCTAGGCCTTGCTAAGACAGCATATGGCGTCAAGGCGTGGGAAAGGATTACGATTTTGAGTCTTAATGAATGATACGAAAATGTTGGGAAGGGATAGGGAATACAAAATAACAATATTAGAGTAGTGTATAATGGTGTCAAAGCTTATATAGGACTTCAAATGTGGTACCAAGGGGTTGAAAAGGGTTAAGATTTTGACTTTTAATGAATGATACGAAAATGTTGGGAAGGGATAGGGAATACAAAAAAACAATATTCAAGTACTATATATCAAAGCCATAAGCCATTGGGGAACCTTCAAATCTGGCGTCAAGGCGTTGAAAAGGGTTAAGATGATAAGTTTAAATAATGATACGAAAATCTTGGGAAGGTATAGGAAATACAAAATAACAAAATTGTAGTACACAATCTTGATGGTAAAGCTTATATAAGACTTCAAATATGGCGTCAAAACGTGGATCATATGAAAGGGTTAAGAAATGAATCATATGAAAATCTTGGGAGGTGACAGGGAATACAAAATAAGAATCATTTAGTAGCGTATTTCAACGCCAAAAGCCATTGGGGAGCCTCTGGGTTCTATGAGAAGTGAAAACATCAAGTTTTCAGAAACAATCGAGACATACAACATATTTTCAGAGAAACACAAATCGAGGCGTTGTACACCCTTCTTTCTCCCGTCTCCCATCACCCATTTGAAAACCTAAGCAATATGGAAGGCAAGGATGCTTATAACAGTCTCCATGCGTTTCAAAAATATGAAAGACTTACCCACTTGCTTCTTTTGCACTGACTGACTGAAAAAACAAAACCGAATCCTAATTGGTAGGAGCTGCGCATGCACATTGTGATATCAGGCGATGGTTGAAGGGAGTTCATAGCAGATGCACGTCTGTTGCTCTTAATGGCCATATGGCTGCCATATTGTTTTCTTAGAGAAAAAAAATGCGGGACGGGCGTAAGCCATAGTGCTGTTACCGCCCATACAATTAATTTTATCTTATCTTAGAGAAAATGGAGAGAGGGTGACTGTCGCCTCTTATTTCCGGTGCTGCGCTTAATGACCATATGGTTGTCATATGGTTTTCTTAGAGGAGATGGAGGGAGGCTGTCTGTCGTCTCTTTCATTTCCGGTGTACGTGAAGCGGATACACATGTGTGGATCTTAATGACCATATGGTTTTCCTGGAGAAGATGAAGGAGGCTGTCTGTCGTCTCTTTCATTTCCGGTGCACGTGAAGCGGATACACATGTGTGGATCTTAATGATCATATGGTTTTCTCAGAGAGAGAGAGGGAGAGAGAGGGACGGTGAATGTCGCGTCTTTTATTTCCGATACATGCAACGGGGACTGCATTCTGAGTTTGTCTGTTGAGTAGACTAGACGTCAATTTGCTGCTCTCTAATATTAATTTTTGTGTCCTATATTTCGAGATTTGGAATTAATATTCGTTGATTGCAATATTATTGTTATTGGATATCCTTGAAAACAAGAAAAAGCAAAGTAAGTTGAATTATATTCGTTGTTATATCAATTTACAGTTTTGACTTAACTAATGCAACTACACATGTTTGATTTTAGACCTTGAAAACAATCTATCTGACTAATGAGAACTCTTAAAAGATAAAGAAAATAAAATTTTAAGATCAAGAAAAGAATCTATCTGATTAATGACACAATTTATAGGCATCTGTTTGAAATACAGTTGGATATAGGAAGTGTACTTTAAAGAAAGAGTAACATACTTGTTTATTAATTAAAATAGTAACAGGATTTCAATGATGAGAACTCAAAATGGTTTTCCTTTTTTATTAACGATCTTAGCAGCATTTGGGAAGGTATTTGACTAGAGGTTTCAGTTGAGAGAGTATGCAAGTTATTGCATAAATAAAAATGTTAAGAAAAAATTTTCAAAAGAAAAATTTGTAAAAAGAAAGTTTTACTGAGATAGAAAAAATCTTAAGAATAATTGTGAAAAGAAAATTTAAAAAAAAGATTAACTTGCACAAAAGTTTATGATTCTAAAAGTTTGAAAGAAAATATTTCGTAACAAGTTTTAGTGAGAAAGAAAAAATCTTAAGAAAAGAATTTCTTTAAAAATCTTTTGGTAGAAAAGATCATAAGAATAATTGTTAAAAAAAATTGGAACAAAAAATTTAACCTGCACAAAAGTTTATGATTCTTACATAAAATCTTTAATATAGTACACGAAGGAGAGAAAAATATTTACAAAAAATTGTAGTTTCTAGTTTGACAGGAAAAAAATGTTTTGTCTCTACAAAAGATATTTTTAATTTGAAAGAAAAAGATTTCGTAACAAGTTTTAGTGAAAAAGAAAAAATATTAGGAAAAGAATTTCTTTAAAAAAGTTTTGGTAAAAAAAGAAAATATCTTAAGAATAATTATGAAAAAAAATTTAGAACAAAAAGAAACAAGCTAATCAAAAAATTTATGGTTTTACCTTCAGAGAAAATAAAAGTTCTTATTATAGTCATTGTTCTTTCTCTTATGGAAAAAAGTATTTTAAAGTTGGTGGAAAACAAACATCATATTACTGAAAATAATTTTCTTTTTTGGTTAGATTCGAAACCAGTCCATTTTGTGTTGGGATTTAAATCTTTATCAACCATTCCATTTTGTGTTCCTCTTGTGTTGTGAGTTGTATCTTGAATAATCAGTGTAACTTCAATTTTAAAAATCATTTTGCTTTTCAACCCAAAGTCAAAGCTTTCTTTCTATTTTTTTTCACACTCGTCCATGTCCTTTGTTTCGTTAGCAGCACAAGTGTAACTATCAAAAAGAGAAAAGAATAATTGTTATGATAATGACACTCACGCGATTTTTTCTTTTAGGTAATTGATCTAAAATCCAGAAAACTAAGCAAATGAAAAAAATAAAACTTAAAGTTTCTTTTCTCTTTACGTTCCTAAAAAATCTAGGTTTATTTTTTTATAAAAACTTATATTTCTACATTTTGCTGAAACGTGAACTATTTTTTTTCATTGATATGTTAAATGAAAATTACTTAACTTGCCAAATTGATTAAAAATATATCTCTTTTGTTAGGAACAATTTTTACAAAAATAATCATACATGTCAAGCCAAAGTTTTGTTTGTTTCTATCTTAAAAGAAAATATGAATTAAGAAATCACTTTTACTCTTTGTATTTTCTAACTTTTCTAGGAATTACATGTAATATAGTGTTTTTGTCCATCACTCATTGGACGTACGTATCTCTTTTTAAAATCATGGTCATCACTATTGAGAACATGTTTGCAGCCTTCCAGGCCGGAGCTCTCAATACTTACGACAAACTAATACGCACGTGGCAGTGGCTGTGTTATCTGCAAGCTCAAGGTCATCGTCCCGTAAATATTGATGTAAGTAAAACGTTTATTGCTCATCTTGTAGAAATGTGTGTGGATCGTATAGAGGAAGTCGTTAATGCCTGTCGAAACGTGGCAGACATTCTCGATTTGTTCAGTACGGTCCCTTATAGATTTGAGGGCGAAATTGAATTACTTAGAAGGAAATTTGACAATTTATTTGGCAGAGGTATGATTGATTGTGACCGTCTAAATTCTAATGCCGTATATGCATTTTAGGGAGACGGGATGACGATAATTTATATGCTGCGCTGGGACAGTTTCCAATGCTGCCTTTTATTCCCGGTGATGAACGTATCCCTTGTGCTAATACTTCACGTAATAGTGTACAGGGTACATAAAACCATCAGAATAAGGTGGTCGTGGAATCTGTCTCAGTGGCTTCCCCTTCTACTGCAGCTATGCCGGAGGAGCTCCCTGTTTGAAGCCCCTTGCTCGGGGATGAAAGCATGGAAGCTCTGATGGAAAGCAATGCGGATCTGGAAGTGGATCGTATTGTGAATGAGGTGGCCAGTACGATGTTTGGTGATATTTCTTCCATTCAGACAAATGTTTCCAACCAACCTGGTCCCTCAAGACGAGAGGAGGAGGTGATGGTGATTGAGGATAATATTATCCCTCACGATAATGATGTGCAAGTTATCATAGAGGATAATACTAACCCTGATCAAAGGAACGTTGAAGTCGTAAATGATAATGATCATGAAGAGAGCTTACTCGAGAATATTAATTTACATCATTTTAATCTCGACGACCAGATCATGGAATACATGATAAATGATATTAACGATGATCAATGGCAGGATTGGGTACCACCCTGCAATAACTTATATGGTGCTGGAAACCAAGGTGCGCGTACTAGTATGGCTAATGCAGACAGTAGTAGCAAGGCCTCTAGTAGTCATAATAATAATTTTGAAATCGTTTCTCGTAGTCACCGTATGTATCGAAACTTTGGAATAGAAGGAAGACAAATAATTATCGAACCAAATTCCGGCGTAAATGCACATGACGTACAGGCTTATGTTGCAAACCTCTTTTCCTTTGCACTGGATAATATTACTCCCGACGTTGACGCTGAGGCTTACGTTGGTTTAACGTTGGATTCGAGTAATTCCACGGTTAATAGACCGATGTACGTGGGGTGGAGACGAAGGGATGAACTGTTACAAGATGTAATTTTACGTTCCATAGAAAACGTCATTCAAAGTAATGAAACTTTCCTTTTAGGCCAAGTGAATATAAAAGTACATTTTGTGGATCCATACAAAGGAAGAGGGAGAGTAACTAAACGCCAGGATAAAATCATGGAAATGACTGCTTTCCTCGAGAAATACATCATAACGCCTCCAGTAGACCTCTACTGTCTCCCACAGAGTTTGGTCATGGCCAGAGCAAAAGCTGAAGGTCGAAAGGATAACGTGTACAATCTTCAGGATTTAAATCATTGTCCAAATACTTGGATAAATGAAGCGAATGATCTGTGTGAGAAAGCAGGGGTTGATGTATAGAGGCTAAGAGGACGTGGTGTCGATAAAATCAATCGGTTCCAGAGGCATTTACTTCCGCGCTATAGAATTGTAGTATATGAGAGGAAGACGGGGACAAGGGATGCAACTATTCGGTACGCGGGACCTGAAGCTGAAAAGCAGCTTTATATCCACTATAGCGATGGGCATTATAGTGCAATTACCTTTATTAAATCGTATTTGAGAGTGAAAGAGTACTGCCCATTGTGCTTGAAGGGTTATAACCATAAAGATAACCATGAGTGTAAGTTTAAATGTTCCTACTGTGAAGTAAGTCATACAATTTCTGACGAGGAAAAAGGACGGTTTCCCTGCTCCGTTTGCAAAAGAGTATTTCCTTCTCTCGAATGCTATAGAAATCATGAAAAGGTACCTGACAAGGTAAGGCCATATGTTACAATGTGAAGCAGTGTCCGAGTTGTCGAGTAACCATCGACATGCGGAAAAGAAAAAATAAGAAACAGCCACATGAATGCGGAGAACATTACTGTAGACAATGTGAAAAGTACGTCATGCCAGACCATCAATGTTTTGTAAAAAAAACTGAAACCAGAACATTACACGAAATATCTGTATATTATATTTGACGTAGAAACAATGCTACTTGGTCCAAATACGAAGGGCGGGCGCGCGCATATTGTAAACTTAGTATGTTTGACCCATAGATGCAATGAATGTAAAGATAAGAATTCAAATGCATGGATTGCGTAGACACGGAAAATGGGGGTATCCGTGATTTCTCCTTCAAGACAATGAAAGAGTTCATAGTCCATGTATTAAAAGAACGTCCTTCGTTCGAGAAGACTGTGGTTTTAAGCCAAAACGGAAGCAGGTATGACATGATTCTGGCCGCCAAGGCTTTATTAGTGGACCAAGGTTTTGGCAAAGAGCTGAAAATTATTGCTCAGGGCAAAAGATTATAGAAATCTTCCGGGACACTTTTTTGTACATGGGTGTTAAACTGGCGAAACTCCCTAAAACTTTAGGGTTAGAAAATACCTTGAAGAAAGGAGAGTTTTCCCTACTTGTTTAATGTGCCTGAAAATCAGAATTACAATGATCTCATTCCTGATTTTGAGTATTTTGACCCCCAAAGCCGGACAGAGGAAGAATACAAAGCGCTGAAGGAATGGCATCACGAATGTGTAAAACAAGACTATAAATTTAATATGCAGCAAAAATTATTGGAGTATTGCAGGAATGATGTACACATATTAGCTAGTGGCGTAGTAAAATTTTCAAACATTATTGAAGAACGTACGGGTGGTCTGCAGTGTTTTCTTGTATCATCAACTATAGTAAGCATGGCCATTAAAGTGTTTCGCACTCTCTACCTACCGGAAGAGACTATTTCGATTATCCCTCCACGCGGATTTGAGTACCGAGAACGCCAGAGTAAAAAAACCGTGCAGTGGTTAAGTTATATGTCCCACATTCGAGGCAAAAAAAACCGGCATGCCGCGTATGGAGGTGAATGGAAAGTTGGAAAATATAAGGTTGATGGCTTTGAAGAAAAAACAAAAACAGCGCTGGAATACGAAGGGTGTTACCATCATGGGTGTCCTCTTTGTTTTCCTTACCTCAGGCACAAAGCCATCGATGGCGGGGAAACCATGCAGCAAAAATATGCACGGACCATGGAGAAAATTGAATATTTGAAAAAAACATTGAAAAACAAAGTTATTGTCATGTGGGAATGCGAGTGGGACAAGGACGTAAAGAATGATAGGCGCATCCAGGACTTTATTAAGACACACGGTGCAACGCTGGATGGAGGTCTTAGTCCAAAGGATGCATTCAAGGGTGGCAGAACAGAATCTTTCAGGTCCTTGTACAAATGTTCAGAAAATGAAAAAATTTCCTACGTAGATGTAACTTCATTATATCCTTGGGTAATGACAACAAAACCGTTGCCAGTGGGAGCACCCAAGGTGTACAAGGCCAATTTCCCCGATATAAGCAAGTTCAGGGTCTAATAGACTGCACGGTAGAACCCCCGAGAACCCTGAAAATCCCACTTTTAGCTATGCATTGCCATTCTAGATTAATGTTCGACTTGTGTCGAACATGTATGGAAGAAACAAATATCGGGGAATGTAAACACGACTCGGAACAACGGATGTTTAGAGGCACGTTCTGTTCACCGGAACTTCAAAAGGCTATCAAAAAAGGATACATAGTCAAAGAAATCCACGAAGTATGGGAATTCGAGATGAAAATAGGATTATTCAAAGACTATGTTGGAAGGTTTCTACGAATGAAACAAGAGGCAAGTGGTTTCCCTGCAGAGTGCGAAACTGAAGAACAAAAAAGAGAATATATTAAAAACTACGAACAACATGAAAATATCAAAATGGAATACAATAATATTTCTCATAATCCAGGTTTGAGATATATATCCAAAATCTTCTTGAATTCCCTATTTGGTAAATGGGGTCAAAGAACCGACCTCGCTCAAACCTGTGTTGTAACGGACAGTCAGACATTTCTCAGCCTCCTGTTGTCCCCTCAATATGAGGTATCAACCGTTGTTCCGATGGGACATCAGCATCTTATTGTAACATATCGTGATGTTGAGATAGAAAATGCGCCGCTCCCTTTCTCAAACGTTTGCCTTGCCACCTTTATATCGACTTCGGCTATATAAAGTAATTGAAAAAGTGGGCTAGGATAAATTACTGTATGTAGACACTGATTCAATTATGTTTATTCAAAATAAGTATGACCAACCCCCGCTCTATCTTGGAAATTATTTGGGGCAGCTAGCTGATGAAATTGAACCTGGTTGGGAAATCATTTGGTTTATTGGGTTGGGTCCTAAAAATTATGCGTATCGAAAAAGAGAAATTAGTACGGGAAAAATTGAAGATGTAATGAAAATTCGGGGTAATACTCTTAATTACAGGGCACGTCAAGAAATTAATTTTGAACTGTTTTATAATTTAGTTAAGGAAAAATCGAAAAGAAGGTAATATTTTCCCCAAATAATATGTGCAGAAAACCCAGGGTTCGTCATCGTGTCACGTCCCGAGACGAAAACATATCAGATGACAAATAACAAGAGACGACGTGTTATACAGGACATAACAACAACAGACTTTAAGACACTCCCCTATGGATATTGTGGTGCATAAGTGTGTGTGTGTGTGTGTGTGTGTCAATAGCTAGGAAAGTTGGGTTCGTGTCCATAAAAAAAGAAATATCTATTGCAACTGGAGTAGTTCAAATCGAGATGTTGTCCTTTCAACACCCTTGTACGCTTTTGGTCCCTGGACCCTCCCGCTCTGGTAAAACTTATTTTGTCAATCGTTTACTTGAACATCGTAACAAAATGTTTTCTGTTCAGTTTAAAGAAATTGTTTGGTGCTATGGACCGGCGGTACCAAACCTTAGTGTATCTAACGTTAGATTTCATCATGGAATTCCAGACATGGAAACATTTGAGATTCAACCTAATTCATTATTGATTCTTGATGATTTGATGAGTGAAACTAACGCACACGTGGCAGACCTATTTACTAAATTCGCTCATCATAAAAGTTTATCTGTAATATTTATTGTACAAAATTTGTTTCCAAAAGGTAAACATGCACGTGATATATCTCTTAATGCTCATTATATCGTAGTTTTTAAAAACCCATGTGATAAGTTACAAATCCAATACTTGGCACGTCAAATTATGCCTCATCATAGCAAGGGTGTTGTAGAGGTATTTGAAAAAGCTACAGTCAAACCTCATTCTTATTTGTTATTTGATTTAACTCAACAAACCCCTGATCC
>JAGDQP010043933.1:0-16065 GCA_022664845.1 Lepisma saccharinum | reverse complement strand
CTCATGGACCGAATTTCCATCTGCGAATCGCAACAAAAGCGACCTATTTCTGAAGCGGTTGGTGACTGGTGATGGAAAGTGGATCACTTACGACAACGTCACGCGAAAACGGTCGTGGTCGAAGCGCGGTGCGCCGGCGTAAACGGTGCCCAAGCCAGGATTGACGGCCAGGAAGGTTCTGCTGTGTGTTTGGTGGGATTGGCAGGGAATTATCTACTATGAGCTGCTCCCCTACGGTCAAACCCTTAACTCGGAACTATACTGTCAACAATTGGACCGTCTGAAGGCAGCAATCGCCCAGAAGCGCCCAGCTTTCGCCAATATTAGATGCATTGTGTTCCACCAGGACAACGCCAGGCCACACACATCGATAGTGACTCGCCAGAAGCTCCGGGAGCTTGGTTGGGAGGTTCTTATGCATCCACCTTATAGTCCGGACCTGGCACCGAGTGATTACCATCTTTTCCTGTCCATGGCGAACACGTTTGCTGGTGCAAAATTCGCGTCAAGAGAGGCTTGTGAACATCGACTGTCTCAATTTTTTGCCAATAGGGACAAGGGCCTCTATGAGAGAGGCATCATGATATTACCTTCCAAATGGCAACACGTTATCGAACAAAACGGCGCATATGTGACCTAAATCGGATCATTCTAACTATGGTAAGTCAAACCTTCAATGTCATGAAAAAATAATGGATTACTTTTTACTACACCAGATATAATGTCACATTTAATGAAGATTGATCTCTATCAAGCTCTAGTATATATTTACGTCGTATTACAATTGGAATTTATGCAAATTGTTTATGGATCTGTGAGTAAAATATTTACATTTCTTTATTGTTAAGCAGGTGCATTTTATAGCCGTAGAAAAAAAAATCTATCTACTGGTACCCGCTCTTAAAGTAAAATTCTTACCAGGCATTCTTTTGATCAGGTTTTCTATGTACTGAATAAACCTAAGCTTACGTCGTATTCAACTTGGATCTGTAAGTACTAACTCAAAAATTATAAAGTTCTAAAGGTTAAAAAAAAAAAAATAGTATTTTAATCAAGCACCATAGCTTAGGTTCTCTCTCCCGTTATTCTTCGTTTAAATCACAACCATATGGGACTAACAAATTAGAAAAAGTGTATAATCTACCACATATTTTACCAACTGAATTGTTCTTAAGTCTAGAATCTTTCTCATTAAAAAAATTACAGTGTCAAAACTTCGTCTACAAAGGTACTACAAAATACGAGAAATTGTTGCGAGACTCGTAAGAGCATTCTACAGTTGAAGAGCTAAATTTCCAACATTCCAACTGACATACGGGTCATCACGAATAAAGCATTCGCCTTTTTTGTACTAACTCTAGCTGGCAGACGAAATGGGAAAAGAGGAGATGGCACACACGAAGGTCACTCTCGTTACCAAGGCAACTACGTCAGCGGCAACAAACGTCGTCTCCACCATTTCTTTGTTTGAGATCACCTCTGGGATGAAAAGAGGGCATGGGAGGGGACCAAAAACCACAGAAGCGGGAAAGTTTTTTTTTAAACTAAGGAAGTCAAGACAAACGAAAAATTAAACCCTTATATAAACTTAGCTGTAACTAAGTTTGTATAGCAGCACGCAGTAAGTTTTTATTTGTTTGGACAAATGAATACACACGGGGTTGTAACAATAATCAGGAAATAAGGCGATAGCACTCTGTCGAGCAGTAAACGCATCCCGTTCTCAAACTTAACTTGCTTATATATATATATATTAAATCACAGCCATATTCAATCCACTACTGGATGAGGCCTCTCCCCGTAGGGAGGAGTTAGTCTACTGCTCCCACGCTGACCAGACGGGTTGGGAGAGCTTATATATATATCGCAATGCAGTTCAACATCCCTAAATGTAGTGCTGCCAAACTGAGCAAAAGTCATCAACTTATATGTCTTCTGCGTAATTAATTCTAGAACTAGAATTACAAGGACGTTCGTTCCCCTGACAGGTTTATCCAGGGTCTTTCCCAACTTTTTTTCCATTTCCCAACTTCATAGAAGAATACTACTATAAGAAAAATACTTTTGCCTACTGTCAGAAAAAATAATATCCGAGCATAAATTGGATGAAACTACGGAATTATTTTTGCACCATGCACTGTAATAATATGAAAATACATATGATGAACTAGGATGAACAGGTTTCAGTTTATCTTACATGAGATGGAGAGGATATCTTAATCTACAGTTTTAAGAGGACTCCAAGTTTAGGGTGACCTTAGGAGATTGCTAGAAAGTTGGATACTTTAATGGGTTTACCCAATCTTTGTTAAGACTAGCGAATCGTTAAATAACTTTAAACGCTTTAAAATTCACCACGTTCGTCAAATAATGATCTTAAGGAAGGTTGGTAAAACCCAGCGTTCGATAAGCCAAATATAAAATAGAAATACAAGATGATGCGACTCTTATTATTAAAATAATAATAATAACTGTATATTTTCGTTGTGATTCCTATGCTTATAAAATACAAAAAAAGTAGTCAGAAACTTAATTAATACGAACCATCGGAGTGATTATTACGTTGTTTCCAAACATCCTATAACTACACCGTCAGCTACACTGGTTCACTATGTCATTAACTTACGTTGGTACTGAAGTTCTATGAAATGTATCCACATATTAAACATGTTAAGTTATTATTGGTATTTCCATCCTCCTGGCGCCACATTCAGTAGACATTTGTTCTACAGGAAGGCCTTTAAAATGTAAGTACAGGTTTCACTTACAATCTAGCTGCTAAAAATGTACTATCCTGAAATTTAGCTGAAAATGTCTGGGATCAAAACCATCAGAATGACGGGAAGTTAAATATCGAGGATTAACCATTGATACCTCATCTCTACATTTTTGTCACCTAAAGTTATGGTATTTTTATTGAAAGTAGAAAAATGGGCGAACTTTCCAGTTGAAACTACGCAACACATAAACCCAGAGGTACGTTGGGCGTTTACTTTTCACGAAGTTTCAACTGGAAAGTCTGCCAGTTTTTCTCCTTTCATTATAACAACTTCAGGTGACAAAAATTGTAGATATGAGGTATTAATGGTTAACACTCGATATTTTAAATGACACAAAGGCAGGACAAATCAGTGTCCGGCTCGACTGTTTAAGTCGGACACATGACATGACCATCAGAAGCAGAACAAATAGCCACCACAGCTACATGTGCCTCCACTAGGAATCGAACTCGGTACCAAAGGTGTCCCCTCCGGAGGTCACCCCTCAACATAATTCCCCCTCACCCTCCAACCTGGAGGGTGATGTGGAGTGGAGGTGGAGGGTTATCTCCATGCTGGAGGATGATGTGGAGTGGAGGTCCAGATCATAGCTGGAGTGGAGGTGGACTGGTAGTGGTGGTGACCTCCGTTATGGAGGGTGATGTGGAGTGGAGGTGGAGGGCCATATCAGAGCTGGACGGGGATGTGGAGTGGAGGTGGAGGGCGATGTGGAGTGAGGTGGTGGTGACCTCCGTGGTTGAGGGTGATGCGGAGTGGAGTGGAGGTGGAGGAGCAGATCATAGCTGGAGTGGAGGTGGTGGTGACCTCCGTGCTGTGGAGTGGAGTGCGAACTCCATGCTGGAGGAGGACTTGTTTCACTATTACATAGTGAAATAAAATAGTTCACTGACCTTCGTAAGTTCGTACCACTACCTACGGTGCGAGTGTGTGTGTGTGTTTTTTTTCATATTTTTTAAGATACTGGACAAATGACACACAATGATGAAATTTTGGAAAGCGTCCCCAATAATACATGTGAAATGTGTATCAAATGAACTATCTTAGATTCGGGCATTGTTTATTTTAGCTGAGAAATTAGAATGCCCGTAATTACATAGGTGTATGACGCCAAAGATGCCAAAAGGCCTTAAATAATCTAATTTTTAAAAATATTTCAGTACAGCAAACTAAAAGGACATTCCAGTAATTTGCCAAGTAAGATGCTTGATTACATACATCCAGTGTTTCCGTCAGAGAGCTGACCGGGAGGGGATGGGTCTACCCCAGTGCCAATAACACCTTCAATCAAAACCAACAAATATTCTAGCAACAAGGGCTTACTCATTGTTCTGCTAGAATCAGAACCTGTGTAGTGAAGCCAACAAGAAACCTAGGAAATTTACAATTGCAAAATTTTAGCGTGTCACCCGTCAGGCCGTCACTCACATAGTAAGTAAAAATTTCCTTGCGACACGTAATCAAGCTTTCGTTCCGGAAACTGGAACATTATTCAGACCAATTTTTATGCTCCACCTGCCCCACCCTCGAAAATTTTCTGGCGAGGCCCATGCTCCCGAGGTTACCCCTCAACATCATTCCCCTCACACTTCAACCTGGAGCGTGATGTGGAGGGCTATCTCCATGCTGGAGAGTGATGTGGAGTGGAGGGCCAGATCAGAGCTGGAGGGGAGGTGGAGTGGAGGTAGAGGGGAAGATCATACCTGGTGGAGGCGGAGTGGTGGTGACCTCCGTGCTGGAGGGTGATTTTGGAGTGGCCATTTTAGAGCGTGATGTGGAGTGGAGATGGAGGGCGAACTCCATGCAGGAAGGTGATGTGGAGTGGAGGTCAGGCCAAAATGGACACCTTTGCTCGGTACCCCTAATTACAAAGCATTAAGTGAAATAACACATCGAAAGGAAGAAAAACCCAACAATTTCGCAAAATGCATATCTGAAAAGTATCCAGCTGACTGAAGAAACAGACATGCTAAGTTCTGGACAGCAGTAAGGTTCAAGAGATGACGCAAAAGATCTTTTGAACTCAAATGAACGTAATTTCCACAAAAAAAGGGGGGGGGGGCTGTTCGCTCTACTGTTAAACACAGCTCGTAAACACCAATTTTACTTTGTTTATAATTTACTATCATAAAATTCAAAGGATAGTTGCATTTAACAAAAATAGTTCACTTGGGATAGTTCTTTAACTTACGAGGAGAGTACGCGGTCTTGATACTTCGAATATGTATTCAACTTTCCGTACAAGTAATGAATGTGAAGCACATCATCCCAGTACAGCTATTTGACATAATGCCTAATACAAAGGGCGGTCAAAATGTTTGGCACAATCCACTGTATTTTATTATTATTATTATTTACACTAGGACAATGAATTTTCATGTGAGCATACGTTGGTCCTTTGGGTACATAATCGTGTTGCTCATTGCAACCCCGATCTGCTATAACACAGTTGAGCCAGCATTCTTTCCATGCCAAGAAGGCACTCAGGGGGGGGGGGGTAACTTGCACACCATTGTTTCACACAGACAATGAGGTATTTCTTACTGTCGAATCTTTTCACACGCAGGTGAGTCTTCAGACGACCAAAGAGAAAAAAAGTCGGACCCAAGTCCGGACTGTCGAAAGGGGCCCAAGTTCGGACTGTCGGGACGCTGAGGGACCAATCTCATTATTCTGGTTTTCTGCAGCCTCACCGTGGCAGAGTGGCGCCTCGCATTATCGTGGTAAAGTTTTACTAAACTTTATCCTTATCTTGTAGCTCCGGTCTCTTGGTCCTGAGTGCACTTCTTAGTTTGTTCAATGACAAACAATACCTTCTTTCGTTATTAATTATTGACCCACGTTCCAACTGTTGTGTGGTTAAACATCTGTCATTCTTGCTAAATTGACATGGCATCCTTGGTTACATCGTTTACTGCATTCGCTGGTCTGCCGAATCTTGGTTGGTCCAGCAGACTGCAATCACCACTGTTGAACCTTTGGAACCATCGTTGGATACTGCTGCGGTCTAAAGTCTGAACCCAGTAGCAACTTTCTTCGAATTATTGTGGCTGGGTCATCTCCGATCTTGTAAAGGAATTCTATCACGGACCGCTGGTGGATGCGGTTGTCTACTTCATTGTCCAATGCGCCTCACTTGAAAGTACAGAAACAAAATCAACTTGTACACAAAGGGCCAAAGTAAGTTCACATGAAAATTCATTACCCTACACCAAATAATTACTAAAAAGTTACAGCGGATTGGGCAAAGCTTTATGACATTTGTACATTAGAAGAAAATGCAGGCAAAAGAACTTACTGTGAACATAGCAACGGGGGTTACTCGCACCGCGTGGCGTTGAGTTAGAACCCATGGATACTGTACTTCACTCAAATCCCGTATCTTAATAAAACAGTACATATTTTGCCTAATTATGTCGAAAAGTTAATTCAAGAAACTTTTTAATGTTCTTGTTCAAAGTACCGTAAATTATCTACTTTTTTTTAGAAACAGAAAGGAGAGAGTGGTGTGAAAGTCGCAAGAACATTGTCCTAAAATGTTGAGTATCTATGTGGGCATTAAGCACCTAAGTGTACAGTATTCTACTCATATATTTCTTTCCGTTTTCGATGTACCGTATACTGGAAGTGGGTGCATTCTAAAGGCGGAATTTTAAAAATCGATATAGGCTTAGTTATAAAAGACAAACACGAATTATTGTTATTGAAATTAACGCTAGTGAAAAATCCTTTCTATTTTATGAAGATGAAATAGCTTTGACAGTAATGCAGAAAATCAAGATGGTGGATAAATGAGCCGGTGAAATTGAAGAAGGAAATGAAAATATTAAAACATCATTTAACTAGTGTATTTCACTTTACATGTGATGCATTTAAAATGACATGACGTGCACAATAATCATTTGATAACCAGAGGAGTCAGAAGATAACTGAGCAAAAATAAAAATAATTATTTTTATTATAATAAATGAAGGACGCTCCCCGTCACGGGAACAAAATACAAGAAGCAAGTGCTCAAACAAGCTTGGCCATGGTAAGCAGTACGTTCATATTCCACCGCTATAGTCAGAGAAAGCTTTCTTGGTTCTCTCCATAAAAGTATTGTACATTGCATCGAATTGCTTTAATGCGATCTTTAGATCTGTAAATTTAATATGTATCTGTAGATCTGTAAGAAAAATGCCATACATGTTCTGTCAAAACTCCACGTCAGTACCACAGGATATGCTTCAACAAGCGAAAATTCATGAAGAATGGAAGAAATCACTCGATGTGATGTTAATGACCTGTCTTTCTCGATAGGATACTATTTGATGACACTGAACAGTCAACTACATACATCTATAAAGATCTACTTAATATAATATTAATAAAATATCAAATTTCTAAACATCGGTTTTCTGTCAATAAAAAGCACTTATTTTCCTCTCGTACATTAACCACGTACTTGAATCATTGACAGAGCTTCGTTCGTTCTTAGGATTGGAATAAAGTAGACCTCTCTCCGATGAAATACTCTCATTTTCCTTTTCTTTATTTCGCTTTCCTTTGATTCAAATAACTTTCAGGGATAAGGAAGACGACCACGAAAGAAAACGCTTTATAAAGGGACTGAAAAAATGAACAAGGGGAACTTCTGAATAAAATAAACTCCTTTCCGATAGTACTGCTCCAACCCTTGACTTTTCAGTCTTCTTTCTGGAGTCCTTTCACAAATTCCCTTTCAACCTTCCTTTCCTGATTGAAGGAGCAATTTTTTTTCGACACGTGATTTCCTTTCTCCCTATATTATGTTAAAGATGTTCTTCAAAAAAGTACTCATTTATATCTCCTATTTTCCCCTGCCTGAGGAAAGCAAAAATGCCTTCGCAAATACGCACAATCTAAAAACAAAGATAATAGTTCAAAATAAAAGGACTGATCTTTTCAAGCCCGTAAATAGAAATGCGTGATCCTGCAACCTGAAACCATCAATATTAGCTTCTTTCTTGTGTTACAAATACCTCAACAAAAGATTTTTTTTTATTCTATTAAAGACTAAGAAACGATTAACAATGTACGCTGGTTACAGAACAGGATTGAAAAAACGTTTTTTTTTCCAAAAAAATCCTTTTGTTTATTTTTTTATTTAAATCGATTTTTTTTATTATTATTATTATTTTTTATTTAAATAATTTACGGCACTGAAAAAGCTACTAACTTAGTTTTCCTTTTCAAAAATCTTAACCAGTACAAACTAAAAATTCACAAACGTACCAGCCTTCCTTCTAAAATAACGTCTGTTTTTTCCTTTCTTCCTAGTCCTTGTGTCAGACAAGCTGTTGGTATGAAATGGGGGGACCAGATGGAACTTTCAGCACTTGTACACTGGCATGTATAGAGCACGAAAATACGTGACAGACATTCCAAAAATGTAGCTATCCAAGATGGCGGCCATTCAAAATGACGGGCAATGCTATTTATTGAAATCGACATATCTCGCCTCTGAGTTATAAGATTTCGATCATTCTTTTTTAAATGAAAGATAATTTCATTAGCCACATTTCTATTTATGAGTAATATTTTCGTAAATCTAATAGATTTTCAGTTAAATGTTAAAAAGTTTCATTTTAGTATAAAATATTTTCTTATTTAATATTTTACTCTGAAACGACTGGTTTTAGATAAACCTATGTCCTTACACAAAATATAGCTAGTAGCTCAGGCCTTAATTTTTAAAAAATATCAATTAAATCCGACAAGTATAACCAGAGATATGGACAATTGTTTGAAATTCTCTGCAATATGAGGTAACATTAAGGAGGCACTAATGCGTGTAGAAGCTACATAATGTTTTGGCATAAAATGTCGGGAACAAATGAAACTTTCAGCTCTTGAACACTTGTCTATGAAGAGCATGAATATGGGTAATAGACATCACAAAACGGTAGTTATTCAAAATGGTGGCTATCGCCAATTTTCAATGTTACGAGATTTCAATGGTTCCTTTTTAGGTAGATTTCGAAGAAAAATCGGTACCATGCCATATATATATTTATATATTTACACGCTAGCGGCCATAATTTTGAAGATATTTGAACCAAATTTTATTATGTTATTTCTAGGCTAAATAGCTCGACTAAGTTCGTTAATGAACAAAATCGGTCCAAGGGAATGCTTGGGGGAGGGGGAGTTGAAATTTAAAAAAAAATATATCAGCCCCTGTGGAGTTTATAGGGGAACTTTGTCTGCATACATTATTGTACTCCCTAAGAAGTTTACGGTGACACCAACAATTCAGGTGTTGCTGGGGGACGAGTGAGGGTGGGGGTGGAAATTCGAAATTTTTAAAACCATGTCTTGTGGGGTAAAGTTGAAAAGCTCTTGATGATTAATCTCTAAATCAATAACTTGTTTCTCGATAGCGTTCATATTTCGTTAGGGGTATATAAGTTGGTGGGTTTCATTGGGCCTGTTAATTTCAACTGGAATATCACTGCATTCAGTTCTAATAACAAAAAGTTTGCACGGTAATTAGTTACCGTATCTATAATTTTATAATAAAAATAAAATGATAGAAGTATATTTACTTAAAGTGTTTTTATTCTGCACTTACCCCAATAAATTCAATCAAAAACACCTAGAAATCTACCTCAGCCTGTAGGCCTGCCGAAAGGATTTTTTTTTTTTTTTAATGAAAGATCATTTTTGTCTTCAATTTTTATTAAGAGCAAAATTTTCATAAATATAATAAAGATTTTTTTATTTATTTATTTATATTTTTTTTGTTAAAATGTGCATTTTAACCTAAATTATTTTATTTAATATTTACTTAAGTATATTTAGTTTTAGTTTTTTAAGTGAAATTATAAAATAACAAAGAATGTTTATTATTTTTCTTATTTAAGGTCTTATTAGGAAACTATATTTTTTAGATAAATATTTGCTGTAAAAATGCTGCTGGGCCGCAGTGGATCAATGATCTAGCGCTCACCTCGGATGCTAGGGGTGGTCAGTTCGACCCCTGCTCCTGATATATGGACTTTGTGGTGGACTAACACCGTATGCGTGGCTTTTTTCGGGGTTCTCCCGTTTCCTCCCAGTTTCTTTATTCCACTAATTCATCTCATCATCCATCCTGCCTGACCCAAAGTTGCCTAAAGGTCTTAAAATTAAATTCAAAAGAAGTTTCTTCTAATTTGAAAAAAGGCCAATAATATCCGATAATCTGGACCTAAGAAATCACTACTAATAAAAAGTCTGGTTTTCTGTTGTACTGTACAAACAGGTTAAGGCAAGTAAATGCATGTGAAAGGTGTTAGAAACTAACAGAAAGTACTTGATATTGGCCAAAGTGTCTCAGAAATTTATTAAGAAGTAGAATCAGCTGTAATAAGGTTCCATTCAGGTCAGGCTGTGACAGTGTAAATGCATTTGCAGGACAAAGAAAGATCAAAAGGTTTACTGGAGCAGCACAAAATAATGTCAACATTCAGAAGCATAGGAATCGAGTGAACTGTTCCAGATGAGTTATTCAAGACAACTGGAAATTTACTTGTGACGTATTCCAAGAAAATAGAAATTGGAAGTGCCAATCAGCTGCGATGAAATTATTTACATCCAAAGGTGGGTGAAGTAGATGTGCTGCTAACTACCATCATGCAAGGATACATTGGAACGCGCAAATTTCCAGATAGGGATTTAGATGCGAAGACTTGGAAAATACTTTTAAGTATACCAGAGGCTGAAGAACATGAATGGAGAAAGGACAGCGAAGGAAAGCTATGCATCAATTGGATCGCAGGAGCATCTGCACCAGAAACTGTTGTACCTGCCATCCTGCGTTGCAGTTGTTACAGAAATATGCAGTAATTGCTCTGGTTCAAATTATCGGTTAGGGTATTATTGCTCTTTTCTTCAAATAAAAGCAGTGTCTTTTGCAAAAGCATTTATTTATCTAAAAACAGTAGTTTTCTAACATAAACTTTAATAAGAAGATTTTATGCATAAAATTTTGTTTTTCCTCCTTTTTTGAAGATAAATTTTCGCCTAAACCTAAAATCTACCTCAGTCAAATATTAAATAAAAATGATTTCGGTTAAAATTCACATTTTTATATTTAACTCAAAAGATATTAGATATATGAAAATATTGCTCAATGAAGTCAAAGAAATGATATTTCATTTTAAAAAGGAACCATCGAAATCGGATAACTCAGAACCGAGAGACGCGATGCTGATATATGTACCACTGAAAATTGGCGATAGTCACAACTTTGAATGACCGCCATCTTTGATAGCTACATTTTTGGAATGCCCATCACGTGTTTTCGTGGGTGATACCACATTTCGTCCAACGAAATTTTGTCCACGCAACATTTCGTCCAACCGACTTTTGATCCAACGGATTTTTCGTCCACAAGACATTTCGTCCAATCGACTTTTGGTCCAACGGAATTTTCGTCCACAGGACATTTCATCCAATCGACATTTGGTCCAAAGGACTTTTCGTCCACAAGACATTTGGTCCAATACACAGCCTAAATGGCTGGAGCTACTGAAACGAAATTTAGTAATGTGATATATTATCACTAGTAGGTTACGAAAATATTACCAAATGTCTCCAAAGAATCCATATTGAACGCAAAATGGCGGACCTAAAAATCAATTTTCACATCGTTTGAGCTGGATATCAAATTTGGCACGAAGGTGTAATATCAAGAGTAGTTTAGGAAAATGTTACATTTTCAAAAAGTCGCCATCTTGGATAAAAAATGGCCGCCAAACTCATTGTTGTATAGAATAAAGCCAAAACCGCTTGGGATACTGAAGTGAAATTTGGTATGAAGATACATCATCACTAGAGAGCTAAAAATTATTACTAAATGTATCAAAAAACGACATTTTACATCCAAAATGGCGGACCCAAAAACATTTTCCACACCGTTTCAGCTAGAGATACGAAATTTGGCAGAAACGTGTATCATCAAGAGTATGTTAAGAAAAAAAATACAAAATGTAGAAAAAGTATTCAAAATGGCCGCCCAAATATCATTTTCCACATCGTCCGAGCTAGAGAAATGAAACTTAGAATGAAGGTGTACCATCAGGAGTAGGTCACGACAATATAAGAAATGTTAAAAAGTCGCCATTTTTAATCTAAAATGACGACCACAAAACCCAATTTTAAAACCACTGAGGTTAGAGAATCGAAATTCTGTATGAAGGCGTACCATCACGGGTAGGTTAGAATAAATGGGGCAAACGTTCAATATGGGGAAGCGTTCTAAGTCTATCTATTATAAGGTCTATGGTCTTATACGAAGATCGTAGATAGAAAATAAATAGCTGCTTGCAACTGCAATATACCAAGATGACTAGTGACGTATTTAGGGGCTGGTTCATGGCAGGCTTTTCCCCAGAATTTTACGTTTGGGAGAAGCGGATACTGTCAAGGGGGGATGTAAGAAAAATCTACATTAATATCTTTTCATGTAATTAAGAAGTTATATATGTTATGAATTTTTTACAAAATATTTCTGGCAAGTAGGAACTAAGCAATATTACATATTTACATTGTACTAGAATAACTAAAATTGAGAATAATAATTTATGTTTCTATGAAAAATTCCGGTGAATCATAAACTTTTTTTTATAATTATAATATGCATTTACAGGGATCCCTAAAAATTATGGACAATTGCTTACAGCAGAAGTATCAGTACTTTAAGGAAACTAGTAGTGAGCCGTAGTACATGAATTGCTTTCAAGAAATAAAATTTCCATATAAACAAATTCCTATTATAATTTACAGAAAAAGGGTTATGCTATCCCCTGTGCGAGATGCACGCGCTGTGAACGGCGCATGGGGAATGTGGAGGTAGCGCTTCACATTTTCTAGGCTTACGGTAGGAAGTGAGATGGGATGGTGAGTCCCACGCTCGACCTGGTACTCAATTTGATAAGAGGGTGAGTACACGTCGGGGCGCCAGGTATGGGAACACTACGAGAAAAATCTCAATTCTTCTCGTCGGCATTTGAACCCGTGTCGTCCGATTAGTAGTCAGACGCGCTACAACTAATCTCAAAAGGCTCTTCACTGACTAACATTTAAGGCCAAGTTCAATCACGGAGACTGCAAGAGATAATATTGCTAGAAGCCCTGGCTGAAGGGCAGATATTGGTAGCAGTGGTGACCCTACGCTCCTTGTACTATCAAACTAAAAGTGCAGTTACCCTGAATCCATTTTAGAACATGTGGAATTCTTCATACCAGTGCTATTACTGTAAACGGCTATCTCATATACGTGTACTACTAAACAAGGGAAGGGTAACTCAGATTACCCTGAAACCCCACTTCAAATTTCGTACACAGGTAAGTCAGCCACAAAGAGATTACCACACAAAAAATTTGCTGCCATTGAATAAAAGGTAAAATTTGGACGCGGTCTCTTATACAGCGCTTGTTAAAGTTCCAGAACAGCTCAATATCTCCGTTAGAACGTCTTGTTTGAAAACTTGAAAGCGATAAAACTTGCAGAAAATTAACAGAGTTATCAGATGGGCTAGCTCATTAAAATGTGTGGGGCCCTGTTTGATTTTTTAAATTGGAATCTCCATCTTTTACTGCAGATTCTGTATCTATTTAAAAACAAAAACAAAAAAAAAAAACTACATCCTAATATGTCCTGCTCATAACTGTAGGGTATGAGTCCTGGACCCTATAGGACAGAAAGCATACAATGGTGAGAAGTGTAAAAAGTTCAGGAACAGCTAAATATGTCATTTGGAATGCGTACTTTTTTTTTTAATTAAAAGAGTCAAATGTTTCAAAAAATCAACAGTCACCTGACGGGTAGGTCTATCAAAATATTAGTCACTTCTCTTATTTTCTTGTAATTTCGTAGAATCTATAGAAAATGGAGCAACATACTCGAGCTTCTTCTCTTTCTTATCATCACTCATGTAAAAGTTGTTTATCACTATCAAACTTTTCCTATGGTGGCAGCACCATCCGTTTACTCCTTTCCTGTTGTTACACAGTATTGACGTAGTGTCCGAATTGTTATAAATTACGAAGGGGAATCCTAAAACTAGTGGATGCCTACAAGTTTCAACATACTACCTTTTTGGTGAAAATACATAGATTTTATTCCTGATTGGGCGATACTCAAAATCAATAACTCGGGATCAAATTCTAATGCACTAGGAAAAATCCTTGGCATTCCTACCGCTAAATTGAACATTATATGGGGCCACGGTGACTCAGTTGCTACAGCGCTCACCTCTGGTACTAGGGGTCGTCGGATCGATCTTTGCTCGTGCCATGTGCACTTTGTGGTGGACAAACACAGTGTGCGTGGGAATTCTTGGGGTGCTCCCGTTTTCTCATTCAACTTCTCATTCTCATTCTCATCCCACTTTCTTCATTCAACCAATTCATCTCATCATCATCCATACAGTCTGAGCCATAGTTGCCTAAGTGCCTAGTAGAGGGTGGCCTACAACTGGGGTGCTCTTTGTAATACCGCCTCTATTGTTCGCAAAACGACCATGTTCACCTGTCATGTAGGATTATTGTACACAATGGAGAGATTAATGATGTGAGGATGATAAATGATCCTGCGTGACGTTTTAATCGGCTTATCTCGTCACTTTTGACAGGTGCTGTCAGTTTGACATGAACAAAGCGGTGCCGCTACAATGGTGGCTGACGATATACTAGGGCATAGAAGACTTTACAATGTTTTGTTGAACAAAGGAATCTTGCCGTATTTGTCCTACTTGGTTGAATGCCTTCTATTCATTGAGAAATGCTATATGGTCGTACGTGAAGGTGTAATCGGCTTATCTGCTCACTTGCGACAAGGCAGTCAGTTGACCACGATGAAAGGCAGATGAAGAGAGATTGCGATAGGTTTTGTAAAGATTAATGTTACAATGGGTTCGTTAGATGCTAGCATTGGTTGATGGATGATGTCCATGTACCTGTAAGACATGAATATAACTAGACGTGACCTTAGAATGAGACGAATACTTTAATATCAGACGTTGAGAATGACGAATGGTTTATTGGATGTGGTATCTGGACAAAGCGGTGTTAGGAAGGCAGTTGTGTTTGAAAAGGACATGAGCTTCAATGACAAGATTAAGGTCTTAGAGGAGAATAATTGTTTCGGATGAAATATGACAATACGAACTACTCATGGTTTAGGAAAGGATGTAAGAATGGGTTTTAATTTAACCGAGCGCTTTGAATTTCTATAGAATGATAGATCGATTGTCAGCGGGGCAAGTGACAAGGCTTGACGGATGAAGCATGTACGTATGATTTTGACTTGTTATAGAACTAGGCATGAAAAGGTGGATAATAAAGATTTGAAAGAACGCTTTGAATCTTTGCCTGAACAATGGTAGAAGGAGAAGGCGAGCCCAATCTGTGCGTGCCTTTTGAAATAGAGAAATGGATAATCCTTTAAAAGACGTTGTCTACCTGAGATGTAAGAATATTGTACACAATGTGAGGATTTATGATGTGGGACTAATAAATGATTCTGCGTGACGGTTGAATGGGCTAAGCTTGTGACTTTTAACAGTAGCCGTCAGCAGTATTGTTAAGAGTTGTATGATGGATGACACGGTAGAAGCTGCGTAACAATACATGATGTTAAGAAGCTACCAGCCGTAATGGTTGGTCATGGTATATAATGGAATGACAGATGATTTGAAATTACTGGTGTTGTCAAGCATATTGAATGCCTACAATTGTCTCGTATGGTAGGTCTAGAAGCGATGTCAGTTAGGATGATAATCCATCATGCAATTCTAAGAGCGGAACCTCTCTTTAGAAAGATGGTCGTAGTGACGGCTTGTCTGTGGTGCACAAAGCATTTTTTTCTCTCTTTATAAAAATAGGATTCCATGAATAGGGAGCCAACAATGTACGGGAGTAGCATGATTTTGAAACGTGTCAGACCCTCCGACTTAGCACAGAAGAAGACATCGTAACTGAAATTGAAAGAACACTATTGATTCACAAATACCGTAAAAAAAAAAATGGGACGTCATACGAAGGGTATCATCAATCGGTCCGCTTTGCAACAAAAAAAAGTAGGAAGAGAAAGGATGGTAGCTGGCTAGAATGTTTCACAAGACCGGCTGCAATTACCAATCTTAAAGAACAGAGGTGATAGTAGAACGTAGGTTGACTTGAATTCGAGTTAGGTCGGTTCGAATTTTTCAAAAGTTGGGGGAAATGGAGAAGTGAATCATGTACACATGTAGTGAATGTTAATGCATGGAGGAACGAT
>JAGDQP010043932.1:0-16065 GCA_022664845.1 Lepisma saccharinum | reverse complement strand
TGTGGACTTTGTGCTGAACAAAAACCGTCAGTGTGGGTTTTCTCGGTGTTCTCCCATTTTCTTCATTCCGCCAATTGTCCCATCATCATCCATCTGGTCTGATCCAAAGTTGCCTAAAGGCCTTAGGTAACAATGGAATTCAATAAGAGCTGTTTAATGCAGTGAAATCCGTAGTGGATACGCAGCTTTGCGTTTTCATCCTTCAGCATACACATAGGTCAACTTCATACTTCCAGTGAGTATAAATTGCTTTTGAGAAATTTGTGAAGAAATCAAATATTTTGATACAAATGTTAATTTTCACTTTCGTAAACAAAAACTGGATTTTCTGTGTGTTCGTATTCATATGTATTAGAAAAATAGACATATCGGTAATACAAGCTGTAACTTATAATATGAATTGGTTTCCTACGTTCTGTTCTAAGATTTCGCGTGTACTTTGAAATGAACCAATCAAATAGTTTGTTAAACTTCTAAGTCGTTCACTTTGGTTTTGGGTTAGGTCAGAAGAGCCTATCATCACGTAAGGACTAAAGAGTAAATTTCAAGCTTACAGATGAATGAATCAAACCACAAAATGATTTAAAAATAGGGCACTTTATTTCTACCTTAAAATTTTGATTCCCGCAAAGTGGCCAGCCAGCTACAGCATAGTTACGAAAATCCTGCATTAAGTTTCTTTACGGTCTGGAGTTGCAATGAGAACACCTGGTAATGTCCAGGCATTAGGTACAACAGGGTAATACGCAAGCCAGGTACTCGGGTAGGACCGAATTTACTTCGTAGCTAAGTTTCTTCAGTTCGTATTTGTCTCACGCATTACGTATTATTATATTAAGTTCGTTCTTTTATTCAAATTCGTCGACCTTCCAGACCAGAAAGCCCATTGTGTGGACCGGGCGACGGGGTCATTCCATGCCAAATTATCACGGTTCCCAACCCGACCATCTCAGATTTATACGAAAATTCGTAGGATGTTGGATATATAGTTATATATGTAAAATATTAGTCTTCAGTAATACGCGGTATTGGTCCAGCAGGGTTGCCAACATGAGAAAATGCGTTAAAAATGTCCATACTAGGACAACCAATAAAAATCGTAACTTGGCTTCTAATTGTGGAAGAACATTTTTCTTGGGCTTGTTTTGAAGCTAAGGTTTTGATTTTAAAAAATCTATTACAGAAAAACATTAAATTTTTTATTTAAAGGTTGCATGGTGTAAAATTTGACCTTGAATATCTGAAAAAGTGTGTCTTCAATGCTTTTATGTAATCTTATGTGCAAGTTTCATTTTGGAATGACTGTAAGCAGGGGCCTGTTTCCCGAAAGTACTTTGCATTGCAACGTTTCACTATTAATTCAGTTTGCATTACCGGAGAACTGTCTGAAAAGCGCTAACCTAAACTCCTGTTTTTATTTTCCGTCCATTTTGTGCAAGGAGTATGATTATACAAGGCAATATTCCTTTGTTTGTGGTCCCAAAGCTAGACAACCAAACGACAGGAAACAGGTTGTGGCGGAACTTGAGCGCTCTTGAGACAGTCCTCCGGAAATCCATATAGAAGAGTGAAAAGTTGTACTTTCGTGAAGCATGCCCCAGGAGTAAGAAGAAATATGGCACTTAAACCCTTCTTACACAGTGGCAAGTTCAGACATGTCGAAAAATCCCTCACCCGTCGTGTAGTTCCCCAGTCTGGCTGTAGCTTTGTGTGGTAAACTACAGTACAAGGGGGTAGTACAATTTCTCTGGGCATATAACTCTCTGAGTAGCGGGTTTGCCACCCGTCCTGATTTTTTATCCGATGTAGTGTATTTCTTCCATTTTGCAATATGTTCCTTCTTTCAACGTTTTCCTCTTTATCGGTGATGCTCCCATACCACTCAAGCTGTCATCCAAGAGCTGCAAAGCTGATGCAATCCTGGATGTTGCCACCGTTGTGTCACTTCCTTCATTAAATGCCGTGCTTGGACCTTCCTCAGGACTACCAGAATTCACCTTTACGGTAAAAGTAAGGCTATCCATCGTCGCACGCGCTGTGAATGGCGCATGGGGGAAGTGGAGGTAACGTTCCACATTCTCGACCTACAGTACAAAGTGGGGCGTGGTGGTGAGTCCCACGCTCGACCGCCTTTACCTTCCCAAGGTGCCCAGGAGTACCAAAAACACTCTGGAGCTCAATTTAGTGGGAGGTAGTTGACCTTTTGCAAGAAAGGCGCTCAAAAATAGCACTGGTGGCAGTGAAAACCGTATGGAAAGAGAAGCATCCGACGGACCATTCCATCTATTATCATTGCCTGGTACTTTAGCAGTGTAGTGCATTTTGGGTAAAGCTGGCGAAAGAGTGACTTTGTGTACGATTGTATTTTTTTTCTACATTTTCTTAAGTATTCTGTTAAGCAGATGTATTTGGACTGAGGATATAAAACGTGTGGATTTTGTGTCTATATCAGTAATGCTTGCATATTTAGAATGGGCTGGGTGTCTTATATTTGAATTAATGAAATTCGAACATGTTGCAACCTATAGTTCATTCGCGGTGACTTTGAATCTAAATTAGTGCAAGGCAAGGACATGAGCATGCTTTGCGGACGTCTGATATAAAATTATGGTCTCCCATGCGTTAGTGTTTTAAGGGAACTGGATTCTAACTCACTGTGATACAGAGAAACCCAGAAATAATTATCCTTGCACTACATTTTGGTTCGAAGTTATCGCGAATGCTTGTTGTCTGGGGGGGGGGGGTAATTTGCTGAATCACACAATTACAATATTTTGAGAAGTTGACCTTGTAGGTCTACTACTGGATTGAATGATCCCATGCTTTTTCTCACTTGATGATCTTCCTGTTTCTCTGTAAACAGTGTTTGCAATGCATTGTCAAATGGAACCAATGGAAAGCCGATGAGCGACAGTCGAAATAAATCGAATTTCTCTTTACTTGAAGATAGTTTCCAATACAAATTATGTGGTGTTCTAGGCAGATGACTCGTTTGAAGTTTTGATCAATCTCAGCTTCCCCTAAAGTCATTCTATAACCGAAACGGTGGGCACAACTCTAAGTCTACATGTATGTGATCATACGAGTTGTTTTCCGCCGTCCGTGGTCTAGTGGTTACCGTTGATGACTGCTGATCGTGGGGTCCTGGGTTCGTTTCCCGGGAATTTTTCCAAAGGGAGAGGTTCTGGAAATGTGCCCATCCAGCATCATGATGCAATTCGGGAGCTGCTATGAATAAAAGATAGTGGCGATCACAGTGAGAGCTTCGGCTCACCTCTCCCAACACGTCCAGTCATTTGACTAGTGGTCAGATCTGCAAGTTTTTGAATAATCCATGAAAGCACGTTCCTTAGTTGTTTCGTACTTCTGCTTTGTCCTTTCATACCAAATGGGTTGCAGCGCTCTGCCTCAGTCTAAAATTTCTTATGCATTCTCGCATATTTCTCAAATTATTCTACTCAGCAGGGTTTCCAACTTTTTGTTAAATAATATCAAGACAGATTCTCTATCGAGAGTCTGGAGATAACAGTACATTGGGGTTACTTCCCAGAAAGAAAGAAATACCACTTAAGCTTTATTTTTACCATACTAGAGTTTTCTTAAGTTAAAAATTTCTACATATTTAGCCAAAATATAGTGTAGTTTTCTTATTAGTTAATCAAATACCCCCCCTCCCCCTTAAATTTTAAAATTCACCTGTACCTCGTCAATAAAATGCTGGTTATGGGTGTAGTTTTTTTTTTTTAATTTAAGCCATAAAAATCAGCGTTATATGTACCGGTACGCTTTCTGAGGACACGCGAGATTAATTTTGAATTCAGCGTGTAATTTTTCATAACTAACTTACCTTAAAGGTATTTTATATAAATGTAAATATATACGTAACACTGAAGATAATTTCATGTTTTCAAGGTGGGCAGAGGCAAGTAACAATTAAAAATTGTTTTCCAGCAATTCAAAACATGGGCGTTATCGTGTGTTGAATCTTTTGTGCTACGAACCGAAGAACACATGTAGGAAGACGTAAATAAATAGAAAAAAAAAGTCATTTGTTTGTGTCTCAGAAATAATAAGTGTTGTTTTATGCCTATACTATTAAACTTATCAAACAATAAACTATCTCTAGGCTTCAACTCTCTACGGTGAAAATCGTAACAATCAGCGTCCCGAGGAACATTGCATCGGGACGGTTGCTACTCCAGAGAAATTGTTCTGCTAGTTTACCACACAATAGCTACAGCCAGACTGGGAATCACACGGCGAGTGGGAGACTTTCAGACATGTCTGAACTTGCCACTAAGCATGTTTAGTACAAGGAGGGTGTAAGTACCATACTGCACATTTTGATCACTGCTGTTCGTAAAGTCATCCCAAAATGACACTTGCTCCAAAGATAGATTACATGTCACCATCTACTATGCTCCATTCCTAAAAGAAATTGAAGAAACATTTTTAGATATTCAAGGTGCACCAAGTGACCTTGAAATAAAAAGCGTGGTATTTTTGTATAGTAGAAGTTTTTGTCAAAACTGTGTTTCCTTAGCTTAAAAACAAATCCAAGATGAAGGTTCAGCAACGATTAGAAGACAAGTTACAATTGGGAGGGTTAAGGGGTTTGAGCATACGCATATTCTTAGCGTTATTTCTCATGTCAACCCTGCTGTATGAATACTGTGTATCACTGAGGGCTAAAATTTTCCAGATGTACGTCACTTTGAGTCGTCTACCATCCGAAAACCTAAAATGATGTTTTCCTTCAGGTTTAAAAAAATGACAGACAGATTAGATAGTTTGAACACTGGCTTCTGTGAGTCAGGTTTATCCACCTCGCGCCTGCTTCGTACCACCCTTTAAAGAGAGACGATTGTGATTCTAAAGCATATTCATCCTTAGCAGTTGTTGGGGACTGTTGTTCTCTGTTTCTCTTCCTCATAGCCTCATTTAGTAAATGCCCTAGCAACACAAATAGGGACAGTTTGCGATTTCGAACGAATATCGAATGGCAAATACTTTTTCCGATATTGATGCCAAGCGGTAACGACATTGATCCTTGAGAGGAATCTACTGTTGGGTCATTCCACAGAATTTCGACAAGTGGTGGTCGCTTGACTATTTTTATTTCCTTCATATTTACTACATTGAATGCCATGTACAAGCCAAGCTGAAGACATGTTTAAAAAAAAAAAATGTTATAGTTCAGGATATACAAGGTGTTCAGGAATGAGATTCCGCAACATTGTGTTGAAACGAACGAATCATAAAGTTTCACATACTTTACAAACCACTTGAGATATTTGAATAATTCAAAAACATTTTAAAAATAGGAATCTCAGAGAACATTTAAGGCTATGTCTTGAATTTCTAGCCTCAAAACGGCTATCAGACAGTGTGGTTTAAACGGTTGTAAAAAACTGTAGGTGAAGTTTTCAGTTTTAGATATTTTCCTCTGGTTGAATGGAAAGAAATGTCAAACTGTTTACTTTGTCATTAGAATCTACTGTTATCCATGTAATGACGGAGAAAGTATTAACTTCTTCTGTCGTTTACTTTTCTTGCGACGGAGGGTCAGCTAGACGTCAGCCGGCACTTTGGGACATGAGCTATTGGCGAATCAGCGGTCTCTTAGGATATAACGTGTTTGTTAGAGATAGTTACTACTAAGAATCAGGTCTCTGTATTTTAGTAGAGCTAACGAAAAGAGTAATATCTCCTTACGTAACATTACTTGAAAAAAAATTTATAAAAACAGACAGAAAGAAAGAAAAAAGGGTGAGTTCATAACATCAGATGGGAGATGAGCCTTTTTACCAGTTTTTCCGTAAGCAGCTGCTACAGTTAAGCTAAAAATAGCTCTGTACACCAACAAAGAACGTAAAACATAATATATTTGTGTTAACAGTAAGACACGTGATTTAAATGATTACGCTGATAGGATACAACATTATTAATAATACCCTCATTTTTCATGGATGGTTTCTATGTTAGCAAATTTATGAAGCTGTATTTCATAGCGAAATTTGAATAACAGAATGAAACTTTCAGGAGTTTTAGAATATAAACAAAGGAACTCCTATGCGACATTTTGTTCCTGTACTCCTCTCCGTTTTGACTTACAACCCATCAGATTTCGGGAAATGTCACTTTTTTATTAAATTAAAGTTTTGATATGAAGAAAAGGAAATGGTAGAAGACGTTAATAGTTTTTCTGTCATTCCATTGGCAATAGCAGATTCTAATAACATAGTAAACAGCTCGTCATTTCATTCCATTCAATTAGAGGAAAATATCTAAAAATGAAAACTTTACCTACATTTTTTTACAACCGTCCTTGTCCTTCATAACTTGCTGTTACGTAAGGATGTTAAGCGTAAAAAAGCGAAAGGAAACCAAATTGTGTGTTTCGGTTTGCCTGAATGCCTGTTGTTTCATAGAGAACCCAAATTAACTTCGCTTAAATATATTGATAGAAGTTGGCCAGATTGATCGACTGCATCCAGTGACATATTATTATTACTATGCAGTTGCAATCGAAGCAATAATTCTAAACATTCCTTTGCTCTAATAATGTTCAGTGTTGACAAAATACATCGAAATTCCGTACAAGATTTGTACTCAAAACACCCAGGAAACGAATTTATTGAAATCAAAAGTATTTTCTGTATGGACGGTCAAAGAGAACTTAAATAATTCGTACTATCTTTATTAAACTTCTTTTAATTGATATGCAAATTAAATCTTTGTATTTCTGACTCAGTGAATTAACTTGGACTAAATTAGATCTGTACTGTTGAGTCTTTGAAATTGTCCATTTATTTTAATAATGTGCATAACTCGAGAAGTAGGTGTTCGTGACGAAAACTGGCTTGACATTGCCCAGGATAGAATCCAATGGCGAACGTTTGTTACTGGGCGATGAACTAGCCAGTTCCGTAAGCCATAGAGTTAGAATATTGTAGAGTGATTTCACTTGTGCAGTTGTGGATCTTGTTGTTCTACTGACGTCACTCGTAATAATTATATTCACAACTATGCAAGATCGGTACAACGTATTTCTGTCAGGTGTCCACCGACTCATCACATTTGTAATTTGTAAGGGATCCCGGATTCGAGTCCAGACGGAGGACAATTTCTCTCAGGTGCAAACCGAGTAGTGGTTCAGATTCCACTTTAAGCTGTAGTTGTATGTCCTGTCCTTCATAACCACGCTGCTGCATAAGGACATTAACGAGAAACGAACTTATTTCTATCCATATGTAATATAAATAAATAAAGTATTTAAACCAAAAAACGTTTTTTTTTTTTTAATCATGGCTTTTGCTAACCTTGCTAACAACAAGATAGATGTGTCTCCTTAACTCCCATAATTGTTGCTAGTACATCAGATCATATCTTCGTCTTCTTTCATTGTATTTCTTTCTCATCTATGCTTCTCTTGGTAATTTGAGCTTTATTTATGGTCTTTAGGCATCTATGGCTCAGGGTTGGGGAAAGAATGCGGGAGGAGTTACCTACGGCCTAAGTTGAAGGTACCATCCAGCATTAGCCTAGTTTGGCTAAGTAAAAACCATGAGAAAAGCCTCAGTCAGGATGGTTGGTCGCTAACATCTATCCCAGGACCTCTCAAATGCTAAGCCAACGCCCCATCAGTTGACCTTTGGCCGTTCGGAGTTTTGTTTCCTGTCTGTGTCTCTTTCTTCTTCATTTTCAAAATGTCTTCATAGGGGGACTATGCACATGTGCTACCGCCGGGCTTCAGCAGCGAGCATCCTTATTGAATGATCAATGTTCCGTTGGAAAAATTGCGGCGGACCCTTTCCCTCAACCACCTTAATAGCCACAGTAGTTCCTAAGTTATAAACTGGCCCCTCTCTTCGGAACCGCGTCCGCAATGTGTGATCCATACGAGTTTGACTCATCTCAGTAAGACCTTTCCAAGGACAACTCAACGACCATCCTAACACTAGTAGTTCCTGGGTTGAAAATTGCCGCCCTTGGATTTCGGAACCCTCAATACGGGTTTGTACTCAACTTGCCGAGACCTTTACGACGACATCTAAACCACCTTCTTAGCCCTAGTCGTTTCAAGGTTATAATTCCCCCTGTCCCTGCGGTATGATCTATACAAGTTCGAGCTCGTCTTGCCGAGTCCTTTCGAACGAACTCTAGTAATTCCTGAGTTGGAAGTTGTCGACGGAGAGAGTGGTTCTATAAGTCTTCATAGAAATTGCTGTTGTAGTTTAAAATGTGAAACGCCTACTTCGATATTTTGTCAAAAGCTGGCTGCACAGCATTTCGCTCGATCCTATGGAACTTCCTCAGGTGTACTGTTGGTCCTCAACTTCTCTTTAAGAGACTGCCAAGGAAAATTCATAGGTCTTTAAATGGATTTTCTGATTTCAATATAGCAAAATGTTCTCTAATGTTTAATGCTGTAGCTAAGTTGGCGTATTGAATTCCAGGTTGTTCAGAAATAAATTGCCGTTTTCGTACTTCACACTATTATTGACTTTTGAGATGGAGTAAAGATAGCTCCTTCATCCAAAATAGTCTCTGTCAGCAGCGACACACAAAAACCTCTCTCCTATCCCCGAAGAAACGTGGCGTCCATGTATGGAAATGTACTCTTGGAAGGTTCGGTCTGCACTATTTCTGTCTGCGAACACCGGGGTTCGCCAAAGTCGGCCAAGGTTTTTTCGGGTTGGGCCTACTTGGAAAAACAACCACTTTAAACTCCCAGCGGGGTTTTCGTTAACTTTTGCTTTTAAATTACTTCTGAGATGACGGAACGTCATAGGAGCCCATAATAACGAAAATTACTACATTTTAGATTTCTTACAATTCGGATGACAACTGTCGTTATTACTCTTGAATAATGTTACTACCTAAAATGTAGAATATTTTACTTTTGTGATACTGAAATACAAGGAAAGGTCCGAGCTCAATGCAGTAATATAAATATTAAATACCATTTTCCAGCCGTTGTTTTGGTAATCCACTAAACCGATAATTACGTATTTTGGTGGTTGGTGTGCCAGAAGGCAACGTTGCAGTGGAAAGACTGAGCATCAGTTCAAACCCTGCTCAGGCGCACCATTCTCAATGGGGTTCTCCGTTGTTTACTGCAGTCTCACCTGGTGAATGGCGCAAAGCAGGACCTTCAGTTATCGTGGGCTCAAACGACCCGCGGCTTGAATCCGGTGCGATTAGCCTATGCAGAGACCAAATAAGGTTCCCCACACAGAACAAGCCCACTTCAATCCACCCGATTCCATAGTAGTGTTATTTGGTACAGAATTGGCTTGGCATTTGAGACGTTCTGGGTTTGATACCAGCGACGGATCACCTTGGCAGGTTTCTCCTCAGTCATACCAGGCAAATGCCGGGATGATACTTTGAACTTTGTCCTAGTTGACTGTTTCGTGCTTCCTTTCTCATACCCTATCCCGGCCTGAGCCATAGTTGCCTAAAGACCAGAAATAAATTCATATTTCACAGTAGTAGCACACTGTCACGTACTGAAGTCTATTATACAGCTATACAATTACATGCATTCACATCTTATTTTTAAAATAAAAAGAAAAAACACACATACACAAAAACGCCTGGCTGTTTCTTTTTCGAACCCTCAAATTTGGGTTAACCCATCGTTGGTGCCGAAACTCTGGTAGTACGTACAATGTCAAGGTGAATATCATGGATTACATCTGTTTTCTCCATAGCTGTGATTAGAGCCCAGGAAGAAAACATTTCTAGCGCCATTTTTCAAAGTAAGTAAATTTGAAAATATATTTTTTAATCCTAATTAGTTTTTAACTAATTCTTCATCTGAATCCAACACTCACCGTTCTTAGAGTTTGAATTTTATTTATGGCCTCTAGGGATCTAAGAGTAGGATAGGGGAGGGGAAATAATGCGCGAAGATGTTAGCCAGGGCCTAAGTTGAAGTACCATTCCGTCATTTGCCTGGTGTGACTGAGGAAAACCTCAATCAGGATGGTCGGCCCCGGGATCGAACCAACGACCTCCGAATGGTAAGCCAACATTTTACCGCTGAGCCACGGCCGCCCGGTTGGCTGTTCTGAGAACTTGAGACATGAATTACATGGGGTTGTAGTTCAGTTTGTAGAACGTTCTCTTCGCCTTTAGGGTGTCCTGGGTTTGATACTATTCTGACTGAGGTTTTCAGAGTTTTCCAGAGCCATAGATGCCTAAGGACCATACATATATTCAAACATGAATTACAAAAAAATCTCACGTAGCGTAACTTCATGGTCGCATTTCGTTCTTAGACATTGCTGACAATAAAGGCTGCTAATAACAAAGGATATATTTTTCCATTGATCAAAATCTTAGAGGAAAATACTGCCAAAATAATGTGGAAAACGTAGTATGTCACTGTATGTGTAAGAAAGACCCACATCTCAGCAAATGACCAACTTCTTTTGAGTTCTGCTGCATTTCAGTTTACATTGTGCTTTTGATTTCTTTCTTTCACTCTCCAATTTTCATAGGTCCTTGCCCTGTTCCCGATCACTGAAGAAGAACCCTGGGTTAAGGTCGGAAAGTACTTTCATATTTACTGCTGTTAATGTTCGTAAATTTTACGAGATTTTCCTATTAAATTCAGTTTCATTTTTTAATAATAATAATAAAAAAAACTCTTATTGTTTTGACGGTGGAATTGTTTCAAACACATTTTAGTGTTGTTTCGAAAAATTAGATTGTAATGTATGGAGTGTTTTTCTATGTTTTAAAATGTGGGTGGATGGGGTAAAGATACGTGCGTGGGCCTTCAGTGGTGCCGTTTTCTATAGCAAATAGTATTATAGAGAGCAGGTTTGATTTACGGTTGCTGGATCGTTTCGGTTAAGTCTGTTGTTTTAAGTAATACCTGTATATATGGTGGAAAATTCAGAATGAATATGAGAAAGCAGCACGAAAAAGAAAATAGATGTATTGTTGTTGCTAATGCCAAGCCGGAACTGCATATAAAACCATTGGCGAATCAACTTCTTACATGATGTTACTTTATTTTGGAGATTTAACCGTTCGGAAGCGAGTAAAGCATTCTGTTCTGCCAATCTGCCACTCGCCTTCTCGAGCTGTGTATCAGTGTGTGTCGATGAAGAATTAACTTACGATATAGGAGCACTGGTGAAGTCGTGGATCTTATTTTCGTGGATTAGTTTTGGTTTTCTAAATGAAGTGTGTTTCACTAGCTCTCGACTACTAATTTTCAATGGACGTACTTCAGTGAAATTTGACATGGACGTTTTTAAAAGGAAGCATGACCATCGTAATAAGTAAGTGTGTAAAGTGGTCGCCATTAGGATCAAGACATGGCTGCATTTGCCTCTCCATGTTACAGAAGGTTTTTACTAACACGTTGGGAGTTACTGCCTCATTTCCTCGCCTAATGTTTTCTTTCAGTTCAGTGAGAGTCTTGGCCGATTACGATACTCTTTTCCTTGCAGCATAGAAAGAAATCTGGAAGGGTAGGGTCAGGTGACCTTGAGGCTGTGATCTTGATGTGTTGGTGAATATCTTTTGTTAGATGGAGAGGCTTGTGCAGGCAAATGAAGACTTCTTTCAACCCTGGTATAAGATAATCATGCTTTCCATACTTCAAGATATGTCCATGTCGAATTTGATTGACTTACATCCAGTAGTTTGAAACTTATATTGAAGATCGATGGCTGAGAGCGGGTGAAACAGTCAGGCTCTGTATATTGACATTTGTTTTGATCGAGGGGCCGTGGTATCTCAGTTAGTAGAGCGCTCACCTCTGGTGCTGGGGGTCGTCGAATAGATCCCTCCTCATGCCATTTGGGCTTTGTGATAAACAAACACCGTGTGCGTGTGTTCTCTCGGGGATCTCCCACTTTCGTCATTCCACCAATTCATCTCGTCATCATCTACCTGACCTGAGCCAAAGTTGCGTAAAGGCCTTAAAATTCAGTTCGTTGTGGTCGAGTAGAGAAGAGATACGCAGACGTTGGTGTGCTGAAGTTTATAGCATGTATAACTTTGTAATTTTATACAGGATAAGCTTATATATGAGCTCGATATGCCAGTTTCTGTGAGAAGCCAGAAGTCCGCACCTATTGACCGATCTGTGCTATGTTCACTGACTCGAACTTATAGCTGCGTTGTGCCATGTCTACTCCAAAAACCGAAATGTTCGTGCAAAATAGAATTTGTGGATGCAAGTTTCTCGGGTTCGCGCAACATGATAGTTTCCTTTCATTTTCCGAAGATGTAGGAAGACTAATCGATGTGTAGTTTTGTGAAATTTGTTTTCTTTTGTATGTTAATGAATGTAGTTCTACCATATCCCAGCACATCGAAAAGTACGAGAATTCGATTGTGTAATTGATTATTACGTTACCATTTGCTTTCTTCATGGTAACAATGGTTTCTAAGCTGTCTGGTGCCGGTGACATTCTCGGTTGGAGTACTTTCCCACTAGCTAGGATGGTAGTGTTGGAAAATGAGATATTGCACCCTTCGTTTAAGTACTTCTAATCCCGATTATTTTCTCGGAAATTTTCTATACTTCGGCGTCTTTGGTTTACAAGATTTCATCATTCCACTTGCCAATTTTGCTTTCTTACAACATATTTTACGATTAAAGGGGCTTTGTAACATAGTATTCGTGTCATACTTAGCCAGATAGACAAGAAGGATTCGGGATTTCCCCTGTTTAAAGTAAATTCATTCACTCGCACTGCGCAATTGCACTCTCTTCTTCACCATCCACACTTCAGTTGCAAGCTGATCAGTTACGCACGTCGTTCATACGGAGTTTAAAAGACACGTTTTCTCTTTGTCAGATGCTAGCATAAGTAACAATTAGTTTCAGACCAAAGCACATAGTTTTAAGAATTTGTCGTATGATGGATGCTATTGCAGACTGGATTCTACTCTCAATATACTTCTACTTATATTTGACACTGCACACACCTTACCATCAATGTTGAAATTATTACTGTGGTGAAGCCATGGTGACGTGCAGACTTCGTAATTGGAAAGTCCTCGGATCGAATCCCGCATAGATTTGTCAGTCCCAGGAGAGTAATGTTGGGATGATACCTTAAGTAAGTTCCGGGTTCTTCATCTATAAATTTTCTTGGACAAATAAAGCTGTGACGTGACATAGGGTCATATCAGAATGGACCATATAGCTTGTCATAGGGTCATATCAGACTGGAGACGGGCATACGCCTGAAATGTCAGAAAGGACTGAAGATGAAAATAATAATTGTAGTGCTCAGTGGGACGTTGTATTGCCTCCATTAGGACATCCAGGGATCCAGTATAGAGTTCTCAGTCTTTCCTGGAGATTTCACAGTTTCCTTAATCACATGGCGAATCATGTGATTGCCTGCTAATTGCTGCACAGGCTCTGTGCCACACACCTGACAATAGCAGCCTAGGATTACAAGGCAACCAGAATTTCACGATAATGTTTCTCGAACAAGTAATGAACAATAATAATAATAATACTGTCTATATTGTAGCAGTGGTCGGTTTTAAAAGTGACAATGCCAAGAATTGGTTAAAAATGGTATGACATACTTATCTTAAAAAATCAAAAGCTGACACTGTTACTCCTAACGTGTCCAGATTTATGAAGAAAATATTTCTAATTTCCTACAACATGGATTATAAGGGCTATGGTCTTGATGTTTTGCAAGGAATGTATTGACAAGGACAACCTTCAGATAGAGAGAGAGAGAGAGTAACTGGTTCATAGCTACTAATAATATAGCAGAGTTACTTTTAAGATTTGTTTGACTCTAGATATTATCACTTTATTCCTCGACAGACAATAATTAAGTGTGCTGTGCTTTTGTAGAATAAAGACAAACAACAAACTGTTATTTACCCATTTTCAGGTCGCAAGTTTGAAAAAAAAAATCCCAACCAAAAATCCGGGGAAAAACTCAATTTTTTAAAAAAAACCGCTGCGTCTCTAGCTGGGATCGAAGTAAGGACCCCAATCATCAGAGGTGAGCGCTCTACCATTGAGTCACAGCGGTATGTTAATAACCTAAGAAAGATTGTATGTAACATTGACCTCTCTTTTGCAGGATCCATAACCATGTCTTCGGCGAGCTCAGGAACTCCTTTAGATTGGCAGCAGCAGATAAAAGATTGGAATGAGAAGATTTCGTACATAAAAAATGAGGGCATTCTGACCGATTGTGAATTTTCTGTTGGGAAAGGAGGCAGAAAGAAGGTACCCATTTCTTTCCTTATCAGCAAAAGATAATCGTATGACGCATATAGTTGTTATATCATTATCCATTGAAAACACTCTTGTCTCGGCACTGGAATCGGATGGATTGAAAACTAATTTTGTTAGTAGCGCTAATTGTTGAAACTTGACACCATCAGTAACAACATTTTTCAGCTCTGAGATTTGACTCTTCCCACAGTTGATGTTTTGAGTTCATTTTTGTAATCAACGGCAGTTAAATGGGGTGACACCACTCTAATGCTGGCATGTTAATAGCGAGTAGGGCTGCTCCACTAACAGACGTAAGTCAGGTAAAAGGCGTTCTTTTCGATTCAAAGTGAATGGGAGAACTCGAAGTAGGCTGAAACTATGTAATGAATTTTTGGGGTTTGCCATTTTGAATCCAAGATGTCGTCTTTGGAAACATTTTGTGATATTTTCGTAACCTGTAATGATGTACCGTAATACCAAATTTCAGTTCTCTATCTCCAGCTGTTTAGGATGTGTATTGTATACAACAATGAGTTTTGCAGCCATTTTGGATCCAAGATGGCGACTTTTTCATTTTGTTAAATTTCCTTAATACACACTTGGCGACTTTTTGAATACGATACCTAATACGATATTGGCGACTTTTTGAAACTTGTGTTCCGTCTAGGGGTCGTAGAATGAAATCTTATTGGATTGGGTTGTTTCTAATATAATTGAGGTTACTAATTGTTTTACTAAATAAAGCTTAATTGTTTCAGCAAAGAAAACTACTTCTTTTCAGATGATAATGGCAAATGAGTTAATGGCGTTTATTTACAGTTCCTAACTTCGGTAGTACAAATACAAAAGGTGAAGAAAAATAAAGAAACTAGATTGCAGAGAACAACTGTCAAGTGGGAGACCTTCCTTCACAGTCTGGCATAAAGTCTCAGATCTATTCTTATTGTGTGAGATAATTGAATATAAAATAAGGTTAAGAATTTAGACAGAGAAATCTTACAATTTGCCAATAGACAGACTTACAGTATTCTTCCTGAGAATTTCCTTCTTGGCTTCTGCACCGTTCTGGTCACCAGTTTTGAATAGCTGACAGAGCAAAGAGAGTCCTGAGAGGGAGTGCCATTACGGTGGCTTTCCAAGAACTTTTATACCAAATCATACCAGCAATTTGATTAGCCCATGGCTTGGATATTTCCAAAAACAATCGTGTTATAGTCAGCGTGTTCTTGCAATTTCTATTTCAGTTAATGACTTTTAAACTAGATTTTTCTGTCCACGGGAGCTTCTTACTTGTTCAAAATGCATTAAATGCTAAGAATTTACATGAAACTGATTTTACGTACAATTATATTGAAGGTGCATTTTGAACATGAATTTGAAATAAAGTTCTATATTAAAGTAATACCCAAAGATAGTACACTTGTAATATTTGCTGTTGATACCTTTATGCCAAATTTCGTCTATCTCTAGCTCAAACGGCGTGGAAAATAAACTTTTAGGGTTCGCCATTTTGGATCCAACATGGCGTCTTTGGAAACATTTTAAGGATGTTTAGCAGTCGGTTAAGTCTTAAAAAATTGGTCGGAAAATTGGGAATTTGGAAAAAAAAGTCTGGAATTTTTTAACAAGTTTTTTTTTTTTGTAGAGAATTTGGAGTAATTGTAATCGAAGTCGAATAAAAATCGTTGAGAATAATCGAAGTTCATGCAACCAATGGATCCACCCAGAGAGGGCGAAAGAGCGAGATTTCTAACATTGCTATGAAGTATTTTAGTTTTGAGTATTACGAAGTGTCAGTAAATAGCCATAGGCAGTCACTTCTATGCTCGTTC
>JAGDQP010043931.1:0-16066 GCA_022664845.1 Lepisma saccharinum | reverse complement strand
CGACGGGGGGTTTGAGTCCGGGACCTTTAACTCAAGAGGCGAACATCTTGACCATTTGACCACGAAGCCGAGTTGGGAAATCTTGGTTTCGTCGTTGTATTTACAGTGGTTAGCATCAGAGCCTGTCAGTATGACGTCGTAGGTGATGACGACTTCCGCCGTGTTTACTATCTTAATACTCAAGTCTAAAACTCCACTTACTCCCCTAACATTGGTTCTACACTTACTTCAAATTGGGAATCCTGGCCATAGAGACAGAATAGAATAGAGGGAGGTTCAGACTGCTTTATTGGCGAGGGGAGTACTCTGTACCGAGTATTAACTTCTCATTTTTTGTTATGGGAAGAAAATTATTAGTAATAAGCACGCATGTCTGTTGAAACCTCCAAAATACATCGTTGTTCGAAGAACAT
The DNA here is from genome assembly GCA_022664845.1 of Lepisma saccharinum. NCBI lineage: Eukaryota > Metazoa > Arthropoda > Insecta > Zygentoma > Lepismatidae > Lepisma > Lepisma saccharinum. Next base: position 15,653 of record JAGDQP010043931.1, on the reverse strand, counting down.
CTGTTTTGCAGCGAATTGACAATTGTAAAATACTTGAAATTGTCCCAGATGTGTTGTGCTGTACATTTTGGTAACACGATAGAAACGTGCGTTTCAAAATGGTTACTGACTGACGCACAGAACTCGGTACAGAGGGACTCTAACGGGGCCATACAGTATGGTTTAGACGCTGAACCTTAAATTTAAATTCCCGGGACGTCATGAAAGTTCTCTTTATTCAATCCTGTTCTAACAAGGGAAAGTCACGATATCTTGTCGCTGAAATCCGAGTTAAATATAATGCATCTGATAGAACATGGTGAGATATGGAGAATAACAAAATTTAAGGTGCGGTGGACAAGGGTAGCAAGGGACAAGGGCGGAAAGACTAAAGGGTGTGTGTGGCGAGGGGAAACCTCGAAATCCACTGAAGTTAAATAAATACAATATTGGTGTTTCAGAACGAAGTCTGTTACTTTCGGGAGGTGATTCCTGACATTGAAGTAAGTAAAAAAGTTCCTATGAACAAGTAAAAAAAGTTCCATCAATAGGAGCTGTTTTCGACTGTCGCTGTTTTTGTGGTTTGCAGTTCTTGTTTGTCGCGATACTTTGCCTGTCGTGGGTTTCATGTGTGTTTTTGTGCGTGGCCCTGTAATTGTCTGTCGCTGTTTTTGGCTGACGCGGTTTATGGTTCTTGCTACTTTCGTGCGTCGCGGCTTTTGTCATCGCTGTTTTTGTCTGCCGCTATTTTCGTAGGTCGCTGTTTCTGTGTGTCGGTTTTTTTTCACTCCATGTTTTTTTTTACTGTCGCTGGCTTTATCGTCGCTGTTTTTTATTGTCGCGGTTTTTGCCTGTCGCGGTTCTTGTCTGTCGCTATTTTTACACGTCGCGGGTTATGTATCGGTGTTTTGGAGTCGCGATTTTTGTACATCGCTCTTTTCACTCGTCGCTGTTTTTGTGAGTCGGTGTTTTACCGGTCGCGGTATTTGTAATCGCGCTTTATACGTCGCTGTTTCGTCGTACAACCCGCTTGAATCAACTTCAACATATAAAGCTTTATGTCAAGCATGACATAAGCAGTAATTAAGCGTGACTCAAGCTTGATGTCAAGCTTGAATCAAGCTTGCGTTACTGTTTTTATTAAGCTTGACGTGAGGGTTGAATCATGCTTAATTACTGCTTGATTCAACCTCATATTCAACCTTGTACCAAGCTTGACGTTAAGCCTGAACACTACTTGATTCAAGCTTGAATAAACCTAAACTTAAAGCGTGACGTTAAGCTTGAATCAAAGCTTGATGGGCTTAAACTAGCGTGCTTGATTCAAGCTTGATTCCACCTTTTCGGCTTGACACATTAAGCTTGATGGATTGACGATTCAAGGCTGATCCACCAACGCCTTTTCCTACGTTCATACAACATGGCATCTATCACGATATATGACACACAACCTGCCGCCACGGCCTCCTCGGAAACATCTTTAGTTCCACTAACAGGTCTGGACGCGAAACATCTTAGGAACTAGAGTGTATCGCTGTCGGAATTTTAAACGGAAGTTGAGTCAACAACGCGTCACTACTAGCTTGTTATGTAACACGTGAACTGTAAAAATACAACTTCAGAAACACATTCTGCCAGGGTACTTCGGTGGACTGGTGGTTAAGGAGTCGGCTTGTTAAACGAAGGAGCCCGACTTCGAGTCCCGGCAGGGTTAACACTGTTTCTTTCAAAATATATTTCCATATGTTTACATGTATTACTAATGGTTTTCTTGCACTTCTCGTATATTATCTCAAATTAGTTACCACACGAACGTGGAGGATAGGTAAGGTTAGGTCCGGTCATGTATCTTTATACACTGTTTGTTCTTGACGCAAAATTCCGACAGCGATATGCTCGTCTTAGTAACTTATTTCGAAAACATTGTTTCCGAAACATGTTTCCATGTTTTCCAGATGTTTCCCAAATGTTTGCAAACATTTAGAAAACATGGAAACATTTTGCAAACAATGTTTTCGCAAACATGTTTCCATGTCTGGACTTGGCTTGAAAGTTTATATTCAATGTTTCCGTGCTACAGTACCATTAAACAGTGCTGCCAACTAAACCACTTAAATTGTACTAATAGGTTCTGTAGCCGACCCCAAATTGTTGAACATATAGCACAATATTTTATAAACCTTGTTAGGTATTTCAAATGAAGTGATAAAACAAACAGCTTTAAAAAATCATGTCGATCTTGTGGTGGAAGACGGAATTGAATTTATCGCCTTTAAGCAGGGAGAAAATTAAAAAAAAAAATGTTTACGACTTTTATTAATAACATTTTCTAAGTTGTACAGAAAAATGTTTCCTCCCTTAATAGAATAGTGTCGAAACGAAGGTTCTGGTCGCTATATTCCATTTTACTGCATCTACAAAAGTGATCAGGTACGGAAATTATCCGTCAAGTTTGACGGACTTTATTCCCAACTTATTTTTGAACATCAAAGATAGTAAAGGGCCTTCGTGTAACAAAGTTTTTAATAAATTTCTCATTCTGTCATTCAAAATTGTACGAACTAATTTAGTATGATTGAACACCATTAATCAAGTTAACCTGTCTCACAAGAGATGGCACAACTCTCAACTGCACATTAAATTAATTAAACGCAGTATTTTGTGAAGAAATTATCTTACTTCGTCCACACGAAAATCACAATTTCAAACTGAATATTACATCAGTTTTGTTTGAAGAGAATAATTTAAGACAGGAAACGATTTAAGTTCAGATTTAAACCTCTTAAGAATTTTTTACGAAGCCACTGAAGTAACTCGTGAAGTCAGGTAATCAAGATATCTTGAATTTATTGTCAGGTAATAATATTAAGTTACTTTTTGAATGAGAGGTTGCTCTGATTCCTACATATGGGAATTTGTAACTTTCTCTTAAAATAATTTAAAGTTTTCTGTAATCCTTTGCAAGGAGACCATCATCAATAGTGTTATCGCGGAATCTATCCTGAAATGTTTTGCACAGGTAGATTATAACAAAATGGCATTGCACACAAAATTTTAAGTGACACATCGAAGTGTAAGTATGCTATAAAATGTCAAAAATTGGAAACTCGTTGGCACAATATGAATCAGGTTGGCTACAGATTTAGGGGGGCCCATATAGCTATAAAAATAGCTATCATATATGTGAAATAACTGTTAAACTAACAGTTTAAATAGCAGTTAAAACTAACCGTTTACATCGGATTTATTGTATTTTAACCGAATTGTAGAAAACAAAGTAATACAATATCGCCATTTTAGATTAATTGATACCCTGTTTTTTTGTGTGTTGCATTACATCATAGACGAGTATGCAGATGCGTAAAGCATATACGAGCAAGAGTGATGGATTACTGTTATTAAGGTAGTTTAGATCTGTCGGAAATTTATTTTATGAAATTTTTGGAGCTTGGGTCAACTAGTGGCGACGGCACATTGCATTAAAATGCATTTAAATCAGGAACATCTGAAGGATTATGTCCGGGGAGTACAAGCCCCTACCAAAATTAAGTGTTACGCAAAATAAGTTTAATTTTAGGGCGTGATGTCCAGGCTCACCTTCGATCCTCAGCGAAATCCCGTGGACCTCCCGAAACCAACTCTTCGATACGTCCCTTATTTAAATATAAATTGTACTGAGAAGTGGCTTCTACAGAATAGATTACTTATTCCTAACCTAAATAATTAGTTTCGAAATATAATTAAAAGTTAATACGCCTGGATAGTTAAAATTCCTTCATCTATAAATGAGAATCATTTGACAATATAAATGAGCAAATACTCCAATTAATTGCTTATAGAGACACATATGTCCCCGGGGTTGCATTCTGTTGGGAGTATTTGACGATGCTATTTCGGGGCATGGGGGCAAACAAATGACTGCTTAGGGCGTAGTATCTCGTAGATTCGGCATTGGAAGTGGTGTTCAACGCTACCAGTTTTCCAGAAATTTGATTTTAAAGGGCACAGGAGACAACTATTTAAAAGCTCATAAAATCACAAATTCCTAACGATAGAGTAAAAGAAGAGAGAGAGAAGACAAAATTTCAACTGCCCGTCACATCTCCCTCTTCGAATCTTCACGTTGTCGTCACTGTAGGCGCGTACCGTGCCGTCCGCGTGTCAATTGGGGTGCCATATCGTTTTTACTGGAAAGGTAAACGCTTTGTACCTGCCTAATTTCTTCATAAGTGTGGTGGTAATTTTACCTTCGTACGCTTGGAAGTAAAAACAGCAACTTCGGCGTGTAGTTGCTATTTATCATTGGTTGTAACAGTGATAACAATTTAGCAAAGTTAGCTGTTACTAAACAGCTACTGCGTTACTCTTCACCGAACTCTCGGAGATAATCTACCACTTACGGGGCAGATACAAAACAACAAAATTATCTGGCATGATAGATTGTGCGTATTCGCTGCTTTTGTCTTCTTTTATGCAAGGTACCAGTAAATGTAATGCTCCATCAACATTATTGCACTTTACGAATCCCATTTTAATGTGATGATGTTATCCACTTGTCAGGCTTGAGTTTTCATTGGGCCCATTTTACACACCACACTAGGCAATAACAATGATATTATTATGATTAATAATAAACATATGATAATGAAAATGGGGTGATGCAATTGTAAGTAAATATTTCACTTGCCGAATGACGAATAAAAACGTATTGCGGAACGTGTGGCCCAAATGTCCCTTTCGACTCTTGAAGATAAATTCAGACACGAGAAAACTTCACCACCATCCGTACTAATCACGTACATTATTGTGTATGAATGTGTGGGCGGCTGATTCTACAGGTTACTCACCAAATAATGATAACTTCCATTTTTCGTTCTCAGATCCGGTGAATAAGCGTTGTACACAGCTGATTCGGCAACTTCGAATTTGAATTTGAACTTTATTTACAGCGAATTGGCATTTTTGACTCTCGTCGGGATGGAGCAGGTAGAGAGTGGGAATGTATCAACAATGGCCTTATTTAAGGTACCATCCCGGCATTCATCTGATCAAGCTGAGTGAAACTCTGAAAAACCACCACCAGTAAAGGTCGGCCGCAAGGTTGAATCCGCGTATCTACCCATTGGCAATTCACAGTCCACAACGTTAATGCCTGGATCACAAGGGCTCGCTAATATAAACTTCGAGATTTTGTTTTTCGCAGCATTTATGAATACGATGATCGCTTCCAGTCTATCTGCTTTATCTTTGACGTAATTTGTCAACATCAATTTTGTTATCCGTTTTTGTTTCCGAATTTTTAAGTTGTGTTAAAACGCAAACTCCAACTTGGAGACGGTCTGAAATTCACAAATATTTAATCCCGTAGCGACCTTGGCCTGAGCCAAAGTTGCCGAAAGGTTTACAAATTAAATACAAATCAACAATAGCGTCATAAATCACTGTCATTAGCGTCCATTCCAAAACATAGAGGATAAAGGAGGTAGAAGGCAATAAGTATATCACAAATCTTCTTGTACTAGAAGAATTGAGAGATTTGACTGCTGTGGGTAGTTATCTTTCGTAGCAACACCTCTAAGTGTTGATAAACATTACATCTGCATAATAACGAAGCTGTGTGGTCAAAAGGAACGGTCAATTCCCACTAACACTAAATATATCATATACACCCCATACCAATAGGTAAATATTCCTGAAATTTTAAGAATAAATAAACATATTCATAGCGTATGTTTCTGAAGATACTAAAACGATATTCCATGTTCAATTGCCGGAGCATCCTTCCGGCTATTCTCAGAATGTTCCGAAATGACAAGAATATAAACATCTTAGACATACTTGTGTAGAACTACTTACAGAACGTCGCAACTTTAATATTAGAGGGGAACAAGTTAGTGACTTTGCAATAACACCAGTAAGATATACTGACATATGGCAGTTACAAGTATATAAACATTTAAAACATACAACAAAGACTTAGTCCCCTTAGCGTGACTAAAAATATTCAGTGTATCAATTTGAGTTTTAAATTAATGCTGGAATAAAATGAAAGGGTAGTTTTTATATATCAACGAATCTGCTTTTATGATCGTTCCATATTACATATTATTTGTAGAATGTTATTTTTCATATCTTTTACGAGGGAATTTCCTTCATGAAGCGTATTCAACCGCTCAATCGTAGTTCATCTTCGAAGAAGAGAGTAGAAATTCACCAAGGTACTTCCATTAACATCAAGATCGAGCAACCATTGATCACTTGGTAGAGCGTTTGGTGGGCCTCCTGCATTTGATTCCGCACTGCTCAGCTTTCTCCAAGGCTATTCCTTCACACCAGGTTAATTCCGTATGGTAGCTTCGAAACTGGTCTATTGTTGACTACGTTCCCATGTCCTCTCCCCACCTCTATCTCTATATAGGCCATATTTGTCTTAAAGATCACAAATGGAATTTAATAAAACAGGACACGGGACAAAGCGCGTTGCCCGTGCCTACGAATACAGTAATAGAACCTGGGAGAGTGTCAAAATGAGGCATAGTCGAATGAGTCACAGAAAAGTTTTTCGGTCTGATGTTAGGACTAGCTTTACGTAAACTCCATGACGTCATGAACTTCAGTTGTCAACAAGCATAGAGTATGCTGGTGGTGGCTCTAAATTAGTGTGGGATAAATTCGTTTGATGTGGGGTATGTCCTCCGGTTTTCCTAATCACGTAATTCAGCTATAGCCTCTACGTCACTCTTTTTAGTGGCGCTTTGCAGCCCTCCGTGGACTCAATGTACTCCCCAAGACGTTGGGTTGTTCCAATAGGATAAAGCAGCATGCTATCGCCCCCAAGTTGCTCATTTTTTTTTTCAGTTTCGATTAACTGATCTTTTCCGAACATTAACGTTAAGAAGCATTAATGAAAAGTGGTAATAAATTCCATTTGCACTTCAGAGGCATGGAAGTTTGAAGGCTGATATACAGACGGGGTAAGTGAATATCTCTTGAGAAGGTATTTGAATACTTTTGGAATCTATGCCACGTCAGAGTTACCGCGCTTGGCTGGGACACTCATTGTTGTGTCCGCTTGGCTTCGTGTTAATTGCAACTCATTTTTACTAATGATTTTTATATGATATTTACCCAATGTGTATGGTGTAGTAGCAAGGTCTTAAAATTTGAATTACCATTAGCTAGCTTGTAGGTTCGTATCCTGTTGCAGTGATCTTGATTCCGGCTTAAGAGGTTTCTTTTTTCTGTTTTACGTCGAACAACTTCCTTTTTCACATGTTTTTCTTTAGTTCACAATTTTTCGTGGTATCCCTAAATCTTGCAATGTTAATTTAACTCGTTTCCCGACGTCATATAATGATGAAATTTTGCACAGTAACGTAAGTCGGGTGACAATACAATATTCCATTGTTACTTGTATATATTCTATATATTTACATATTTTAAAAGCATATTTTAATATCTGTTTAATATGAACGTCTTTATTCTAAAATAAATACTAGACAGAAACAATGTTGCATTTGACTGATTGTAGAACCATTTAGGACTTGGGTAACAAATTTTCAGCTTGAGAAAAAGTATTCGAATACCGAAAAAATTTTTAAAAAAATAATAAACGCAACTTTTTTAAAAATACACTTTTCGGAAAAATTCGTACTAAAAATTAGAAGATAATTTTGTTTATGCATAACTAAAAAGAAAAAGTGGGGCGCGTCAATTGAAGAATTTATCAGGTGGCTGTATATTAGAGAGCGCTCCCACGCTTTTCTTTTGAGTCATGCATAAACAAAATTATTTATTACTTTTTAGCACGAATTGTTTAAGAAAAGTGTGTTTTTAAAAGGTTGTTTTTTAATATATATGTTTTGCGTTTGTCTTGATGAATGGCCAGTCTATGATATCTAAATTTATTATAATTTATTATTCAATATGAATAAGCAGGATAATACCACTAGGATATGGATCATTTACTATGTTTTCTGTACAATAACCAGTGGCAGAAAATCATAATTTTTAATTCGATTCGTCACACAAATACGTTCGTAAAACAAGTCTGCACAACAACGAAACCAAATGCAGTATCTGACCCAAAGAAGTGATAAGAATCTTACTAACTTTTTAAACTAGAATTTGCTGTGAATATGGAAACCTTAAATGTTTGATTTCTTGTTCAAAACTCTTTAATATGAATTGGTTCAGTTGTGAACTTAATTTTGTCATGTAATGAGGCTGATACATTCAAATGCACTTTCAAAACTACAGGTTATTTACGGCTATTGTATAAGCATGTATATTTTTTTAGTGTGTATGAGTCTGTCTGTTCATTGCACTCAGCTGAATAAGATGAGGGAAGGATTGAGCAGTAACATCTAGTCATTAGACTCTGGAGTGTAAAGGGGAAGTGATTGTTGTAGAGTGCAGAAGAATCTTTTAATAGTTCCGATGTGTTTTGTCTAGTTATCACAAAGAATTAGATAGGTTGAACTGAGAGGATCATAACATCATATGATGAAAAAAAAACAAGTTAAAAGAACACAAATAATTCGCGAATAGTAAAAGCTATAATTTAACAAAATTACAAAAAAATAATTTATCGCACGAGAAACAACTACACACAATAAAAGAAAAAAAAATAATAAGGTGCGTTTAAATAAAAATACCAAGAGCCTAGCCGGAAATTCATTCGGGGAAAAATGATATCGTGTTTAACAAAGTTAATTAAATGAACAACAAAGGTTTGAAGATAGTAAATGTTTAGTTACAGTACGCCAATTTGAATGGAAGGAACTGAAAGAGTAGACTCTGTGGAATTGGATTTTGAACTTTGCTCTAGATTAGAGGTTAAAACGAGAAAATCAGAATAGTTCCCGTGGTAACCAACAAATAGTCCTAATCAACTCAAATCATTCTACGTTGTAAAATATTCGACTTCTTTAAACATAATAATATGAATCAATATCAGGGGAGGAAAACGAGCATAAGGAAGGAAGATTTAATGAGAGATATTAGAACAAATAGCATGTGAGTATGGTTAGAAAGGAGTAGATAAATCGTATTCGCATGCATAAATACGGTAGACGAAATGTGTGATTATTGCTTTGAGTGAGAATATTCAGCTGTGACTACTTATTTCATTGTTTATTGGTTCATGACGTCATCTAGGTGGCAACTAGAGTTTACTGACCTTGGTTTGGTTGCTTAGTTCGGATGGAATCTACAAGTTTTGGATTAGATATAATATCGCTACAGTGATGTAAGTTATTGAGTTACGTAACAGAGCTTAGAGAAATATATAATGATTTATAAGAAGTCTACAATTGCCTGGATAAGTACAGTATTATACTAAATGGAATTGATACTAATATGCGAGAATTGTCCACAAGCTTAAAATGTTCTGCTTGATCTTCGAATCTACAGTATGTTGCATCAAGTTCTACAGATACCTTTTTAAAGGTATTTGCCAGGTTAGCATTACCTTTCATTAAAGCTGTTACTACAAATATATTAGTCTGTATTCGAATAGATTCAGCAAACAGATTAGATTCAAGTGTAACAATTTCTGGTGTGGTTATGTAGTCATCAAGAACACCTGTACTAGAAAAGTTTGACAAACATTCTATGCCCATGAAACTATATCTGGATCAGTTCCAATATTTTTGTCAGGTGTACAGTATTCCCCAAGACAGTATGGTAATAATATTCCTCACATGTATACGACAAGATCTATATGCATTAATAAATTATGTCTTTGCATCTCAAGTGGTTAAAGATCTAACCTATCTAAATTTCAAAGGTTAAGATGTTGAAACACTTTACAATTAAGATAAACGTTATTGTGGAAAGGTTTAAATTCCACGCTATGAGACAAACAGAATTCCAATCTTCTCAGGGTTTCAAACTCAAATTTAAAAGACAATCTATGAGTTGCGCATTTGGTGATTACTTAGATGAAGCTTGAAGAGATCAATTTGTTACGGGTATACGACAAGAAAGCACTAGATGGAGACTTCTAGCTAATCCACAACTTGATTTATATAAAGCAATTAAAATTATAACCATAGAGGAACAGATTGTATTAAAAAAATACAAATGAAGACGGGAAAATATTATATGTAATAGAATAAATACAAAATGTAATCAAGAACACGTTTTCTTGTTCTAAAACTAGTGCAAAAAATACTGTATTAGTAATTTAGTGTATTGAAACAATACATTCATCTCAGCGATCAGCATCAATATCAGCAACATTGTCAAAAGTGTTTGCGATTCGATAATGACCAATGTTGGATAGTAACATTGATCGAATTATCAACTCATGCATTACTGATATCCGCCGAGTCTGAGGTTCCACCGGGAACGTGCTCTCATACTTAATGCTTTGACCTGATTGGCTAGCAAAATTTTAGTTTCATTACAAGTTTACTCAGCGCTAAACTAAATTAAATCTAGCCATATCATTGGCTAGCCATTTTATTAAGCCCTTCGGAAACGATATCAGAAAGTCCATGCTCTGTTAAAAGATCTATGTCCACTTTACATAGGCTGCGTTTTTAAAACGCGACCAATTGAAAAGTATAGCAAAAGAAAGCAGGCTTCTAATGTTTAAAACAAAATGTTTTAAACATATGTTTTAAACAGAGACGATTGTTTTAAACATTTTGTTTAAAACATTTGTTTTAAACGATTTTCTTTAGCCGTGTTTAAAACATGTTAATTTTAGTTTTTTTTTTTTATCTTGAAAGAATCATTATTTTTAAGAGTACAAAATGGTGTGCTTTTACCAGTAAAAGGTTTTGCAATTTGTCCCGAGTAAAAGCTAGTTTCCAAAATAATCAGTGTTATGGCGCCACGGATGGCGACATAAAATGCGTTGTTTCGACTTATTCCTTATCTGTTGACTGCTAGAAGCTGAAAATATTAATTCACTATCAATAACATGAAACAAATTGATAATATTTCAATTATTTATTTTTTATTTATTGCGAGAAACTGCAAGGAAAACAAAAACTTCATGGGCATGTTTTTGCTTCTATGATCACATTACTCTCTTTTTTTTCTTGTGTTTATGAGGAAAGGGGCAGTAGTGAGTAACTGTGTAGATTTGATAATCATTTCTCATTCGATGCTTGGAGTTTATGTCGGGTGGTAGAACTTATTATGTACTATTAGTGTTGAAAATAGAAAAAAGAACGTTCGTTTATTCTAACACTTCCGTTTTTTAAAAAAGCACGAGCCTTCGTTTTTATCTAAATCTCGTTTTTTAGGCAGAAATTTTTAATACTGTTAACGTCTCAAAGCAAAAATTACTTTCATATAGGTAATTAAGAAGTAATATAACATAAGTAAACCCTAGACTACAAACGTCTTTTGGTATATGTGAGATATTCCGTGTTGCTCAGTTCTCAGTGTTGCCAACTTTAAAAAAAAAATCTTCATATCATTTCTGCCCTAAACTTAGCTTAAACATCATTCAATACAATAGAAGAAAGTTGGGTGTTCCCGACCACAAACACCCCATTCGTCAGTTTTGCCAACCTATTTTAGAATTCATGGGACAGGTCATACAGGCACCGTAGTTTGTCAGGGTTGCCAAACGATTAAAAAATCTAGACTTAAAATTTGTTACCGTTGGACGTATCCGCATTGATTTTCACCAAATTTGACATGTGAATTAGGTACTAGAACACTTCGTGTGAGTACTTCCGGTGCCACAGTTCTCAGTATTGCCAACCAACTTCAGAAAATAAAATGTTTAATTGCTTCCATATCGCTGAACATATTAGGACCAGACTTTGTATTTACGTACTGGGACGCGTCAAAGATGAACTTCAGGTCCCACAGTTGACAGTGTTGCCAACCAATTTTCAAAATTAAATATTTACTATTTCCATTCATTTCGAAATATCCGCACCAAGCTTTGAGTATACATATTCGACACAATCGGAACATACTGTGGTTATTCCCTATACCCAAGTGTCAGCGTTGCCATCCTATTTTAGAGTTCAATTTTACAAATGGCCCCCACGTGTCGACAGCTATTTCTATCCATTCAAAAAAGCGCGTGGGGAGCCGCAGGATATACCTACGTTATGATATGCTTTGAAATAATACTTCTCAGAGCCCTATTGCAACAGACTTATTAGAAGAAACCTACATGTAGTTGCTTGTTTATAAGAGTATTCATTATACGTCTCTTTTTAAAGATGCACGTATTTTTTGTCACGTATTTTCATAGTATATGGAGCGAGGCTTGGAGCCCGGAGCATGGTAGAGCAATACCACCGAGATTTTAAACTGAAACACAATGTACTAGTAAACGCAAACATATATCTCTGCCCTGAATTGAAGCAGGCTATTTCCCGGGATTTTGAGCTAAAGATATTTTTTTTCGGACGGTAATTGTGATTAAAATATATATCTTCCTTGAACAATACCGTAATTAGAAATGAACGTATTGTGTATACGGGATCAGAGCATATATTTCAATAAGAATTCATAAGTTTCCAGTTTACAATAACGATGTCTTCGAAGTTGTATTTATCTCATTTCTTCAGTTTATATCTCGTTTATAGACTGTTCGAATATCAGTGGGTTGCACAGGAAGGAGAAAGGATTTAATCTGGACACACTTTATTAAAGTTAATCATTCCGAAAATAACCTTAAAAACTAAATATAGATTGTGTAAAAAAAAAGGAAATGTCAGGTTTTGTTGCCCGGACGAGAGAACATTTCAAGAAGTGTAATTCAAATTCCGGTAAGGACACTGGAGAATTTTCCTTCATTGTTCCAAAGGCTAGCGCTCTGAAATATACTCAGCCTCCTATCAAATTGAGTACCAAAGTATCCTTGGTATTCCTGGGTACTTTGGGAGGTAACGGCAGCCGAGTGTGGGACTGACCACCCCACCTCACGTCGTGCCGTTGGTCGAGAATATGTGAATCGCTTCCCCCACATCCTCCACGGAGGAATTTTTGTAAATAGCCATTTTCATCGAATTTAGTAAAATAGAACCTACAATTTCCAATAAATGCTTATGAATAGACCGGAAGTGCGATTGAATTTATATTATATGGTCGTACTTTACTTTGATGCAAGCTTAAAGGTTTATCAACAGATGGCAGACAGATAGTACCAACCGCAAGAGCACAAGTGAAACAGAAATGTCTTTAAATGTGTCATTTTTCTGTAACGCGTTTTAAATTGAAGAAAACATGCGATCTAAATGGTAAAATGACAATAAAATATTAGAAACCGTTCACTACTTATCACAACTTTTAAAACACTATCCTCAATAAATATCTAAGCCTGTTTGCACGTATACTGTATCGTCATGGCAGTGACTGAATTGAAAATACTTATATAAAGCATATCCGAGTCTTATTTAACGAATTACTAAAGGCTATGAATTAAGTGTAAATGTACAAATCGCATCACATAACCACAGGTATCATTTGATTGTCATTCCGTCATGCCTACTAAAAGAACTATATAATTCCTTCCGCCCTTACTCTCAAGTAACGTCCTGCTTGAAACTGTCAAATCAGCATGAGATCGTTGCACATTCCAGAGCGACTAAAAATATGTTATTTTAGATCAAAAGGTGGAATAGTGAATACCGTACACGCTGCCATCGTTTAATAAGGACATATCATTCTCTTGAATAGTCTGCCAACGTTCAAACGTAAACATGATTCCATAGCCATTACAATTCGCCAGAAACCTTGGAACTTTCGTCTGTACTTCCATTGTATGAAGTTTCCTTCCCCTGAAGAAAGTACCATGCCACAGAAAAGGTAGTAATCGTATAAAACAGTATCCGCGAATGGCTGGTGTTCACATTTACCCAAAATATTGGAGCTTTGAACTACGGCTATCAATTTCGCCAAAAAATTTAACTTATCAACTGCTGCCTCGCACTGCTTCAATTGCTCTAAATTCAGTGATAAAATGTATCTTTCTAAGTTCATATTTATATCTATCACAAGGGATACATATTGCGGAATTACTTAAAAAAATGAATAACAGCATAACCTTTCTATTCCTTTTTCCGTTTGTTTTATTCACATTTATTTTTAAACTACTCTAGTTTTTTTAAAATTAATTAAGCATCTTTCCTGTTGAAGTAAAATAAAAAAATAAGCAAATGTCAGTGCTTATTGTTTTATTTCCGCAATGCTTCAATACGAATTTAGAAATATTAAAACGTTAAATAGTTTACATTCGATGTCTTGTAAGTCATAAGGACTGAGTCGTATGTAATGAAATGAAGTTTAATGCAAACTGATCTAACTGTTCACAGATGACAGGCGAATTTAAATTTAGTAATTCAGCCTTGTTACCATAGAAATGATAATAAGTTGAATGATCTGATGCGAATGAAACATTGGTGGTTACCTACTCTATCACCATGCCGATTTCGGAGGGAATAGGTTCGGATTTTCTTACGTAATGCTGGAAAAAGTATTTCTCTTGCTCTTAAGGTGCCATTACTATAGAATGCATACAGCATTTAGTTCAATTTCAAACATTAGTAACATTCTACCCGTCCGTCAATCACTATCGCAGTGTAAGTATTATAATAGGCCCAGAATCCAGGGAGGAGTTATATTTCAAAATAATTTTAAATAAGTTTATTACAAGATCAGTAGAAGAGGACCAACATTTTGTTGTTGTTTTAACGTGGCAACACCGCAGGTCAAAGTCCAGGTCAATGAAAAATATGGCAACATGGCAGGTCAAAGTCCAGGTCATCTTATCTTTTATCAGTAACATATGATAAAGATTAGAATATATAGAGGGCTCTGTTGTTGCATATAACATGAGTAGCGTGGAGCTCTAGTCATGGACAACTATCAGTATAAACGCGAGGTTGAAGAAGACCAAGTTGAGTTATCACTCGAGGATGGCGAGATAGTGGAAAGTTTAGCATTACTAGCTAAAGACGTTCAAGAAGAAGAAGAAGGTGATCGTACAATATTCAGTTGATTAAAATCTAGAAGAAATGGAGATGATCGGCGTTCACCTTCATTATTATTATCATCAATGGTGAAGGAGGAGGAGGAGGATGGTATTCAAGAGGTATATTCATGCATAGTTCCAAGGAAGCCGGAGAAGCAGTTGAGAGGGAAGAAGCGTATTTTGGAGAAGGGAAATTATCCTGTGAAGAAAAGATTGTTTTATGGGAAGGACTCATCAGTAGAAGTTGAAGAGAACTCTTCATTAATATCAGGAGGAGAATTACCATTGGTAGTGAGATCAGGACGAGTATTGTTAAAAGCAGTAAGGCCATCTATAAAGAAAGTTAATACAGCAGCAGTTGTAGAAGCATCACCAGGATCCTTGGTGAAATCAGAGCGAGTATTGGTGAAAAAGGTTCCATCATCATCAACAGCAGCAACAGCAGGAGAAGGTGTAAGTAAAAGAACATTGAAAAGTTCCAAGTGCAAATGTAAAAATAAGTGGGTGGATGAAGAATGTATACTAGGTGCATTAATCAAGTGGAATCCTAAATCATATTTAATTTGCGAAGGTTGTTTTAATGAAGAAAATAATCAACCTAGTCATGAATGTTCAGGTTATATCAAGCCTGAAGAATTGGTTAACGTTGAAAAACTAGAAGAACATTTTCGAAAACGGGTGTGGTATTTGCTATTGAAGCCATCTACAATGAATGAAC
>JAGDQP010043928.1:0-16066 GCA_022664845.1 Lepisma saccharinum | reverse complement strand
TGTTGATTTGAGTATTCGAAAAGAGGATTGTAAACATTGCTTAGGATTCGGTCACTGTAACTCTCTATGTATGTTGATTTGAGTGTTCAAAAAGTAGATTTGTAAAAGTTGCTTAAGATTGTCATTTTCTCTATGAATGTTGTTTTGAATGTTGGTACGATAAGAGAACTCAGGTTCTTTGTCTTATTTTATATTTTCCTTCAAATCCAGATTTTAATTGCATTAAATATTAAATTGAAGGTACGCTTGTAGGAAAAAGAAAACATATTTAACTCATAGACTGTATTAAAGTCTCGTAAGCCAAGCTTAGCCCACACTAACAAAACAGAGTTGAGACGGAACTGGTATATTTGTGTAATCCTTCTTTAGTGCCGTGTGCACATTGACTGATCAGAGTGAAACGGAGCGAAATCGTGTAGCGTAGTGAAATATATTACTCTAGCGGCGCTAAAGCACATTAGACAAACGTTGCTGCTCCATCCCATCTTTCTTGGTTTGCAACTAACCTTAAACATATTAATAATATATAATTATGGCAATTTGAGTGGTTGTATATATTTTCTTTGAATTCTCTGCCGTTGGCGGTAGAATAATAGCTGGTGATGATAAGAGGAGAACTTCCGCATCTTTGCATATCTAAAAAGGCAAGCATCACGTTAATAACTATTCCTCTTAATTTCTCACACATGATAATTAATATTTCTTTGTAAGTATTTCCTACTGTAACTTCTTCGTGAAAAACATGTGGCAAGATCTTTGGGAATTCTTTTCCATTAAGAGATCCGGTTGGCGAATATTGGATTGGATCTCTGTCCTTGGGTAGATATATTAAAACCATTTAGAACACACCGATTACGTCTAACAGGGTATATACTTAGAGTTCCAGCCTCTAATTTAGATTAATCTTTACCGGAGAACCGATATTTCGCAGGTCGCCATTTTGAACTCGATTAAATTTTTTGAAAAGTGAATGGTATCATGCGAATTCAATGGCGTACTTGTTTACAGCATAACTTTAAAATGTGAAGAGCTGGCGCATGAATCTAATTAATTTATATTCTTCAACGCGTGAGAAAACAGTGATCAAATGTTGTTAACGCGTCTGGATTCTGAGAAACAAGTTCTAATGTTTGGGGAAGACAAGTTCACGTGACATGGAGAATAATTTTAATTAATTATATTCCTCCAAAAAATATGCTGAGTTTTAAAACTGCAACATTTCCCAAGAAACTGTATCAGTTGACGATAGGTTCACAATTTTGATACTTTGGAGTTGTCACCGATGAAGAAATAGGTACAGTTATTTTCAAAGTTGCCAACCTGCTGTACGCGTCGATTTAGAAGGGAGTGTAGTGATTATCAAGGTTGTCAACGATCGACCTACAGAAACACTGACAACGCATTGGGAGTACATTCATAACTTGTCCCATGTTAAAACTATGTTGGAAATAACATCGCATTCCGCATAAAAGTTTAGCCTAAGTTCATGTGTCGCATAATCACATTTCCAATTAAAACTTTGAGTTGAATTCAATATTGTGGATATCCAGTTAACGCACACAGAGATAGTTCCATCATGCCCAATTTTGTCCTGTACAACTCTGATCGATTTTATAAGGGTGTTGAGCGACTCTTATTCCTCACTAGGGAAATCGCATAATTTTTCAATCATCTGTTTGCGAGACTAAGGGCCATATTTATGAATAACTCCCAAGAGTAGGTTGCTCCCAGAGGCATTGAAATTATATGCTCCTGGGAGCCACCCACCTTTTGGAAGTGATTCATAAATACGGACCTTAGGCTCTTTCTCTTCCCGTTTCCTTATACATCAAAGGATGTAAACCGTGAAAGTTTCGTCAAAATCCGAGACAGAAACTCTCAGTATGCTTCTTGTAAGAACTTGTCGTTACAGACAGAAACCAGAGCTACTAAAATCAGTAGACTGGGAAAGAAAAAAATAGTTCCTCTTAAAATGATGTTACGATGTAAGAGAATGGGTCTACAGTTGTAAAACACATTCCTTTGGAAACGTTTATTTGTGTGTTTGTTTTCAGTTTCTCTTTTAAACATGGAAGATACTGTGAACTGCCGAACGTATATTTTTTTCTGCGTAGATAAACGTCAACTTCGATAGACGAATTTTTGCGAATCGACACCGTAGCCAGGAGGAAGGAAGTAAATTGAACCTTTGTTCCACGTCGGCCATTCTGACTGATGGGTTTCCTTATTTTCCTGTTAGCCGCTAGCATCTACAGTACTTTCTCTCTCCTATAAATTTAGGGTAGAAAAGTGGGGTAGCTTAAGAGATCCTGTAAAGTGCACAGATATAATGATCCAATAATGTATTGGTTAAAAAAAATCTATTTGAAGATGGATCTGCCAATCACGTTAGCATTACAATAGAACAAGTTTAAATTAACTTCAAATTTTGGAGTGATGAATCTATATATTTTTAACCGACTTCACAGAGATTTCTAAGTGGCCTTTTTCGACAAAACTGCAGCCGAAAGGTCATTATCACGACCTTAGACAGATAAATATGTTTATTCGGATAGCACTTTGGAATGGGTACACAGATTTCCGTGAAATATTTTGTCTTTTGTAAAGGATGTGTTTTGATAGTGGTTCCGCTCAAATAACTGCCAAGTTTTTTAACTGATTTTAACTTAACTTGGCAATATGATAGAATGGAGAAACCTTAGTCATTTAGTCCCATTAGATGGAATCCGTAAGCTGATCATAATTTCCATGGTAACCAGGCCCTATTATTGAACACGTCATCCCGGATCAAATGTGAACGATTGAACCAATTCCAACATTTGCCATGATTAGAGACATCTTAAATAGTTCTCTAAAATGTAAAAACAAACTTCAAAAAAAAGTGAACCGTCTTCAAAATGTCGGACCAAACAACTCTATTCCATATTTCTGTAATCCAGTCACTGTACTCAAGGACCCATGAAACTTGAAATTATTTATGTTGTATGGTGAGCATACAGACTCTTGAAGAACGACGGATGTCATAAACTAAGCCATTGAAATCGCGTATTATGGTTCACATAATTTGACGTTTTGTATTGTTGTGGTAATGCAGCTTCCGGTGTGAACAGTGCGCCACCTTTTTCGTTTCAATGATCTATGTAATCCGCCACACTCTATGACTATTCATCGTCCGGAATTTACGAAACCGTTTGCTGTTACTCGAACAGGTTGTGCTGCAAATAGCACAATGGTCCTAGCTTACACCAGCTCTCAGTATCTAGTCACAGTTAGTCACCTAGATCTTTAACATCCCTCCATACAACAGGCCTAATTCTTTGACCGATATGCCACAATTTTGAGTCTCAGCTAAGGAATGCTGTTAAGTTGATAGAGTTTAGTTGTGTTCAGAATGTAGTGCTAATTAACTGTATAATGGAACTTTATATCTAATTACAATACCTTATCTGTTCTGGTTTGCTTGTAAAATACCTGGGCCTACCGCTCAGGCACTTTACATTGCAAGCAAACCGGAACAGAGCAGGTATTGTAATTAGATATAAAGTTCCATTACTATAAAGTTAAGGTCTTGATTGGTACGATTATTTATATGCCTATTCAATTTTGTTTCCTCTGCCTTGTTGATTCGTCACTTCATATTCTTTGTGTAACCAATAACGTTGACTCTTTGGTACGATTGGTCGGCTTTCTTTAGAAATTGATTCTAATTGGTTGCTTGTTGCGTCGATGTTATTTTAAAATATGGTCCTTAAAAGGGCCGTGCACGTATATTGATATAGTATTATATCCTTGTCTTCTTTTTGCATATATACCTATTGTCTTTTACACAGTAAAATGAAGAGAAAAAAATGAAAGTTTCAAGAGAATGAAGAGACGAAGACGACCAAAGAAATCTCCAATGATTAGTGAGCTACAAAACACTTGGGGTATGAAGAGCAAATGTCATTGGTCCCTTGGATATGTCACGGGCAGGGAAGAAATTGGAAGCTGTCACACGACTTAAAGGATGAGATAAGCCTTGGGGGATCTCAAGCGAATCAGAGCATCATGATAAATGGTCAAAGAGAGCTCCATGATTTACGATCTCTCAAACAACAGCAAGTCTAGTGGATGAATTGGGGGAGAAAGAATTGGGTAAAATTTTTCCTCTCATACAGTCTGGAGGAAAATATACGGGAACATGCCAAGGACAATTGTCAACATATGGCTGAACAAGCAGGAAAAACGTTTACTAAGCTGTGGAAAACGTGTAAATCTTTCTGATGGTACAGTTGAGTGTTTAACAGAAATATAAAAAATATGGCTACAGAGATATATGGATTTAAATCTGGCGCAATAACATGCTGAAAATGAAAAATTGTTATTAATACAATAAGTTTCTTAATATGTCAATCAGCATTATTAGCGTTCTTCCGGAAGCGAAAGATCCTTCAACGAAAGCTAATCCCTCTCCATTATCCCGAACTTGTGCTTTCTATCTCAGCATACGATTTATCTTCATACTATCAAGCAGTTAGATCAGTCTTCTTAATTTTCTTTCCTTAACTGTACCTTCTATTGCATCTATCAATATACAATATGTGCACAGCAAATGCTCTAACCACTTTCTTTCTCTTCTTTATTGTGTCTAGTATTGTTCCTCTGTCACCTGTTCCTTTTATCACTTCCCCATTACGCATCTTTTGTGTCCAGTTGCTTTTTCCATTTTTCTCCATAACCACATTTCAAACACTAACAATTCTCCTTCTTCATTCCTTTGTAGAGTTCATGTTTCTGCTCCATACAATACAATACTATATATAAAACATTTAATCCTACTATTCTTAACTCTTCGTTCTTTGATCCACATAAGATATTCTTCTTCTGGGTAAACATCTTTTTTTGCCATTGCTATTTTCGTCTTCACCTTTTTACATTTTATATCATCAGTAATAATTCTTCCCAAATATATGACACTAGGTACTTATTCCACTTTTTCTATTCCAATTTTGATGTTTTCTACAGTTCGATTCTTCCAATAACCATACCTTTCGTTTCATTTACATTTATTTCCATTCCAGGTTCCTCTTAGCTTTTCTGCACTTCTCTCTATATTTTGTTAAGTGGTATCTCGTTCTCTGTAACAAGAACCATATCATCCGCAAAGCTAATGCATTAGAGTTTTCTTTCACTGACAGTAACTCCCCCTTTCTTGAAGAACTTCTTTATAACCTGTTCTAAACATATATTAAATATATTCCTGTCTCAGTCATAGATCTGTTGGTACTCGTTCTGAGAAGTCGTCGTTCTATTTTTATCCTTTTGTTCTGATTTAGATACAAGTTTGTTATTCCATTCCACACCTGCATTAGGATTGCATTAAGCTTTTTCAGTTGACTTGATCGAATGCCTTTTCTAAATCAACAAATGCTTTCTTTCCTTTCTCTATGTATCTTGCTTCCGATTGTTATTAACAAACCAATTGAGTTTCTGGTTCCTTTCTGTCTTCGAAATCCTCCTCTACAATTTCTGCATTCCCCCTATCGCATAAACTTCTATTTAATATTCGTAAAAGAATATTCCCTGAGTACTCTATTAGTTTGATGTTTAGGTAAACTTCTTGCATTGTTCATATTTGCCAACGGAATCATAAAAATATTTTAGTTTTTCTCCTGAGTCATAAAGTTCGTTGCAGAGTAGCAGTATTTCATTTAGCAACAGTAACAATAGGAAGGATCTTGACAGGAATCAGCCCTGGTTTTATTCAAGATACCATCATTTGTGAACGAGCGAGGAATCCAAGGAAATGCTCAGTCGGGATCGCCGAAACAGGGAATCGAACCCGGGTTCTCTCTCTCTCTTACAAAGCGCGCACTCTACCGACCAGCGGTTGACCATCCTCACTGAGGTTTTACCAGACAAACACCGGGATTGTGCCTTCAACTTAGGCCCTGGCTGACTGATTACCGCATGCTTTCCCCATCTATATCTCGCCCTGAACCATAGTTGCCTAAAAGCCAATAAATAAATTTGAATTTGCTAAGGAAGCAGAATACTCATAACTCATTCATTACTTCTAAGATATAAGCCATGAAGATATGTGTGAAGAAATAAAGATCTATATGTAATTTGCAGAGAGGAAAGCAAAGAGAATTGTTTAAACAACCGATGATAAGAAAAAGGGAATCCTTCAGAGTGAGAATCGAAAAAAATATATAAAATATGTAAGTAGGTTGCGAAAGAGTGCGAAACTGGTATTTGTTTTTTCTTCTTCTTCTTCTTTGAAATTGAGTGTGCTTCGGCAGAAAGAAAAATCATATCACGACTTTGTATTATGCACTCGTCTCACAAGCCCCTCCACATGGCATACACACATATACGCCCCTACACCCCACCACAAGCATACATTTTTTAAACAAGAGATGGAACGAGTTTTCGGAAAACATGCTCCAGATGTCTGGTGCCACTTTGTAGATTGAGTTTGCTTTCTTTGCCAAAGCAAAAAAAAAAAGCAAAATATTAAAATGACAAGTGCGAGAAACATACTGACTATAAAATAAAGAATGAAAAATAAAAAAAAAATGGTGGCTGAAAAGTAAGGAAAGGTCGAAAGCAAAGCCAGCGAGAGGAAAGTATATTTTCTTATCAGCACATTACATTCCTTTCCCCTTTTTGTTTCTTAAACAAAAAACTTTTTTTTTTAAATGTGCAGGGTAATTCAAACTCCCGTCACAAGATGGGAGGACGTGCTTTACACCCGAAATCCGAATAAAGTCACCTTAGAGTTCAAACACGTTGATTTCTTTTTTTTTTTTTTCCTTTTCTTTTCTTTTTCAGAAAACCGTACTGAGGAGAATCCTGGAGAGTTGGCAACCTGTATATACAGAGTGTAACATTATTTGCAGGTAAATTCCTGACACAAATAAGAACAAGTTACCTTTATCAGTTCTCGAATCCCACTTCGTTTTTAAGATACAGTATTTCTAAAAGTCTTACGGTGATAAATTTTAAAAAAAAGGTCTTCAGAAATCGTAAATGAAATAAGATTACGTTATTTATTTTGGAGTTAATTCGATACTAGAAAATATGATGTGCCCATGCAGGCGGAACCTGATGCAGGCCTGGGTCAGATTTGTACAGGTTATATTAAATCTTCATCAACTTGCAGACGTTATTCATTCACAAGTGTACATAAATAAAAATATTTATCAACATTCTTTCCTGAACAATTTCTAAACATTTTAAAAACATTACTAATTAAAAAAGAAAAAAATGTTACTAATAAAACACAACTCTACGACCGCTGTACCGTCAGTTTATTACATAGGGCACCTCTTTTATTATCTATGGTCTACCTACACATCATATTTGAGGTGTCCCAGCGTCCTTAGTATGTTGTCTCCATTGTTTGGGTATCTTGCTGAAGCGTGCGTCATGTTCCTCAGTTAAAGTTACTAAATTTGGACAGAAAGTTCTAGACGTGAAAAGAGTAAGAGTTATTTCAACGGCATTCTAAAACACAAAGGTTTATAATGATGAATCAAAATATCTCCTAATTTCTTGTAATTTTTGCTCCTACGTTTACCACGAAATCCTTTCAGCGTTGCTGTAAAAGCTTTCCAAGTATTGCTCTCAACAGAAGACTTTTTTTTTTTTTAAGTTTTTCTGACTGAAACATCACACACATTCTGTGGTCCAGTAAATAACACCACGTGTGGTTTTTGCATCAGATAACTAACGAAACATGCTTGTGTTGAAATGAAGAGCCACTAAATAAGGGTCCATTGTTTCAAAATTGATTTCACAAATTCCAATTTAATGTCGAGTTGAGGAAGTAAACTTTTCTGCCTTCGAACTAGAGCTTTGTTTTACCATTGTGTGTTCCAGGAAGTACCTCTTTTCATCTCTCGCCACACTTTTCGTGTATAATGCCTAATTGTAGCTCTGGTATTCCAAAAAGCAAAGAAACCAAGAATATTTAATATTGAATATATTCTGTAATTTCAAAAGAAAAGCCACCATCTTAAAAACCCTTCCATAGAGTTCATACTCAATCTTTTCCAACACGATCTTCACAATTTAATAATTCTCTTTCACGTGTAATAAAGAGACAACTGGTACAGAAGGATGCACATTACAATTGTGCAGAAAAATGCCCTTCACGCTTAGTGCTCAACTAACTACTAAATGACGCCACTCTTCTGGACGATATGCGAAGTCAATAACTTGAAAATGGCCGTTAATATAATAGTAGAAACTTATACCTGCCTCCATTCTGAAGAATGTTAAAAATAATTCTCGTCTGTTTTTGTATTTAGATATTTTACATGATGGAAGAAGAAGGTACCATCCTTTCATTCACGAAACAATAAGTCCTGCTTCTGATTTAGGAAGATCAAGATCTCTGATCAGATCACTCAATTCTTGTTGACTAAGTAAATATGGTTCCTTTGCTGTCCTTTCATCACAAAACTTGCACCACAATCGGATGTTTCCTGGAATACTCTATCCGTCGATGAAAACTCTGGTGGATGGAAACCCAGAGTTCGTTTCTGTGTGGTACAGGTGAAACGGACGATGGTAAAATGTAATATCTCTAATACTTTTTTTTTTGGTGTGTAATGTCAATTAATCATAATTAATAGTCATTATAATGATTGGTGGGTTCTCTTCAACTCTATGGGACTGCAAACGGCACATACTTTTTTGTTTCCCGCAATTAATCGTAGACCTGCAACTGCCACAACACACATGTGGAGCTCAGCGTTTGTCATGTCCACTGATCGGCATTCCGAAATATTCTTTATATGCAAAACTTTGATCCTTGTACAGTGATATGTTTTAGTTTTTTTCGGACTTCTAAAACAGAGTATGATGACAATTATTGTTTTAATTCCCACGAATACAACACAAATGAAGACTTACTCAAAACATTACTCCAAACGACAACCTCAAGCAGAATACCTGTCGGCTAATATAGGGGCTATACATTTTCCTAGGCACTACTGTGTTGCAATTCAATTACGTAGTTTGTATGAAAGCAATTTTTATGAGGAAAAAGTGGCATTCGAATACGATCAATAGAAAATTCGTGCAACTTTAGTACTGAGAAATAATCATTTGGTCATTTTTTATGAACGTGGATATAAATAAACACATTTTGCCTTTTAACTTTGACTATTTTTCTCTTTTGGTAAACTAAATGGTGTTATAAGGTTAAAGTTAAAAAAAAAATAAGGTAAGTATAACGCGCTCTGAGCTTTTGTTTTGCCCACTAGACTCATCTATACGTATAATGCTTTTGCTTCCAATACGGTCCGTGCTCCTCTTAATTTAAATGCAACCATAAAACATAATATCCAGTCCTGACACATTCATTTATTTTGGGTCTCAGAAACATACAACTGGCATATACAAGGTTGCTTTAATCTCTTTGTAGCTCCATCTCTGTAGCACATCCCACACTATTCGGTGAGGATGATAATGAAAAATAAAGCAAGATGTAAAAAAAAGGAAATAGCCCATTAAAACAGGATGGATTCGTAGTATATTCTATAGATATATGCGTAATCCCTGAAGATGATAGGTATAATAAATTAAGCGTACATCATCCATCTGATGTGATATATTTATACGGTGATAGTTTAGGGGGAAAGAATAACCTTTTTCGTCGCCGTCTGGCGGATATGGTAAGAAAATTACACAGATAATAGAGGAATGAAATGACTATTTTTTTAGTTAAAAGAATAATGAAGAAATCAATCCTTCTAATCTTCTTCTGTTCTCCTTCCTTATCTCCTCTTTTCTTCTTAACGTTCTTCACCGTCTCCTTTTCTAATTTTTAAAGACCTTCTTTATGAAACTATTAACAACTTTGTTTGGTGAAACTTCCGGTAGATGGCAAGCTATTATTTGTAAAATACGTAGATACAAATTAAAGTAAGACAGAATTTAAAAACCAGCAGCAAATAGGACCTTTAATTGTAATTTTTCTCTCAAACAATGTTTAGTCTTTAATTTATAAATGTTTATGAAACATTAGTAGAGAAAATCGCTTTTATTTTGGACACTTGTTGTTTGTTGCTGACTAATTAGTAAATCTATTCTAAGGAGTGCACAAGTATTTATAGGTCTTATCCATCTTAACGTGATTTATTCCTTTCTGTTGTAAAGTCTCTCTTTGAAGAGTGGAGTACCTTAAGGATCTATTCTTTCTCCAATATTTTACATTACATTCATTGCAGACATGCGTACGTTGCCACAAAATCTAAGTTTATGCCATGACGCAGGTGATACTGCCATTTTAGGTAATGGTTACTTCGTACAGAACACATTTACTCAAGACTACATCTTGGTGTGTTAAGTCACTACTACTAGAATTAAACAAACTGATCAAAGATACATTTGATCATCATTAGAGTTCCGCTTATAGTCCTTGATTTTACACAGTCAGTTTAATTGTAGTATTTCTCTTGGCGTTTCGTTCTCATTCTTAATACTAATTATATCCGTCTTCTTCTTCTTAAACTGTTACCTCTTTTTATAACTACATTTTCCTTGTAAATAATGTCATAGCAAATTTTCTTTCTTTTCGTCATTATTTCATTATTATCTAACTTTAATACTTAACTAATTTATTCACAATTGTTTTTCCATATCTACAATTCCAATATTCCTATTGTTTCTTCATCACTTTCGTAGAATCTCTATTCCAATACTCTATTTGTATTAATTATTTTCCTTAACGCTTTATTCATTGATTGAAACAAAATATATTCTCTTCTTTATGACGTTTTTTGGTGCTTAATGTTTTCACCTTTCTTTCCCTTTTACTAGAAACGGGCACATGGATCCGGATCCTAATTAACGGATACTAACAAATACTGTTCCGGATCTTCGAATCGAGTACCTGAATTTGAATCGGATATCCGGATCCTGAAAGCAGTATTTGGATTTTCGAACTGGGTGTTCCAATCCATACCTTAGAACCGGATATCTGGATTTGGAACCGAGTACCTAGATTCGGATCTTGGAATAGGGCACCAGGATCTTGAAAGTGGATTGCTATAAACGAGGAGTGGGCACTTGGATCCGGATTCTCATTAAATAGATCCGGTTCCGGATGATATTGGAACCGGACCTGGCAACCGACTACCTGGATCCGAATCTTGGAATAGGGTATTCGGATCTTGGAACCGGGCATTCGGATCCTAGTCTTGGAACCGAGTACCCGGATCCCTCAGAACAGGTTCATTTGGGATTCGGTTCTCGCTTCCTTCACGATCCCTCTAATAAACTCAAATTGATCACTTTCACATCAAACTTGGCATGCCTAAAGTTAGCGTGGCTTACTCATAAATGAAGTATCTCGACAAATAATGACCTAAGTTGTGTCGGCTTAACAAATGACAATCAAAGTGCCCAAAGTTTTTACGTGAACAAATTATTGATAAGTGCATATCAGAAAAGATGCCCTTATAAGTATTTATTTCATTGAATTTTATTTATTGTCTTTTGACACCTATCGTTCAGGCTAGGATAGGATAGGAGAAAGGATGCGTTAAATACTCAGTCATGGCCTACGTTGAAAGTACCATCTCGGCATTTCACTGATGTAACTGAGTAAAGAAATCTGGAATACGAAACCAAGGCTTTACCAACTGAGAAGCTGCCGTTACATGCAGTATGTCTTTAGAATTAAATGAACAGGCTGTAACTTCGATTATTATTTGCTAAACCAATACAGCTTGTGAATATGCCTCGCTAACTTTAGGGACATTTTCTCCGAAACTATTGATTTTTTTTTAGAAAGATGAGCATAATAAATTTTCATCCCTTTATTTGAACAATTCATTCCTGAAATATTTGCAAAAACACCTTGTATAGCAAGAATAACAATAAATTTACTCTGTTTCTCGTGGTACAGTTTGTCAAAACATTTGGCTCTCATCAAGAAGACCCAAATTCTGTTCGCTTTCTCGCCAACCGTTCGGTCATTTTCCATGGAACCGAGTATACGAAAAGATAGTCCTTGAAAATGTAATAGAAGTTCACTTTTATTCACTGTTCAGGGCTTCGTTTTAGTGATGTCAATATCTCATTAATTAGTGCTTCAGTCTCTTGCAAAAAGACCTATCATTTTTTTGTTAATTGGTCAATTCAAATAAACAAAATTGATGTATTGTATTTATATTTCTCGCTTGTGTATTTCAGAATCGGAGACAAAGTTTGAAAAAAAAAATACCTTTAACATCTAAAATGTCAATTTGAAACTCATCTTCAAGAAACCTCTCGTACTGTTTAAATATGTACAGTCACTATCAAAAGTTTGTACCCAGTCATCAAATTTATTCTCTGAATAACTTTGGAATAGATAGACCAATTTGGGTACGGTTTCCCGTAACTTACGGAGAATATGATTTTCTGTAAGTTACAGAAAACAGTACGGAGAAGAAATTTGATGTCTGGGTACAAACTTTTTGGTGCTGACTGTACAAGAACGTTTTAGTAAAAAGAATTTACGACAGGTAATAGCAGACTTCAGAAAAAAAAAGATTAAGTGTCGTGTATGGAGAAATGTTTTATATGGAGCCGAGCTTTCGAAATGCAGACATGGAGATGAATGAAAAACAATCAGCTGGACATCGAAGATGCGCAATGACAAAGTGCTAAAGAGAGTAGGAGAAAAATGAAGTGAAAAGCGAACGAGAAGTACAATCGAACCTAGTTCTTTCGATTGTGTAGGAATTACCAACCCTGCGCTGTATAGCAATATATCTGTGGAAACAACAATAGAGTCATCGGAAGTCGAGAACGTTAGATTAGGTTAGGTTAGTTTACATTATATACGCTGTAAATAAATGACGTGTATTGTTTGTTATTTGAGTTGTGAAATCAAGGTGTGTGCCATTATAACAGGAAAGTGGCGACACCGCACAGGGTTGGTAATTCGTGCACAATCGAATGGCTTCACATCTATCGACCCTCTCGTTCGCTGTCTTCGAGATGAACAATGCGGAGACAATAATGAAGTGAAAACAGGAAACTAGTTAGGACATTAGTTGCGCCGTATGTAAAGTGTAAAAATTGAAGGAAAAAGAGGAAGAAGGAGAATATAACTACTTGACAGTACTGATTTGAATTTATTTTAAAGTCTTTAGGCATCTTAGGCTCAGGCAGGGCTAAGGTTGGCAAGAGGATGCTGGAAGGTAGATGGCCAGGGGGTATTTTTGTAGGGATCATCCCAGAATTTCCCTGGTATAACTGAGGAAAACCCTGAAAAACCTCAGTCACGATGCCAGGACCTCCCGAATGCTAAGCCAACGCTCTACCACTGAGCCACGGCAAAAGAAGAGCAAGATTGATAAAAACGGCGAGGTCTTATCCAGCTTTGAAGAACCTACCTCTTTTCGCAGAACACTATGAGTGTATGGTTATTCCCTTGAATGTTGTAGCGGCAAGCTTTCTGTAAGCTTAATTTAAACCAATTAGCAAATCTTCATATTATGAACTTAACAAAACTAGTAGTGTGGTTTGAATATGTTTTGAAACGGCATTCACAGCTCATATTATTAAAACTTAATCCAAGTTTACAAGATGTACGGATTAATGTAATTTGTCTGCGTTTTAATGAGCCTCAGCGAGAATCCGATTACATGAAAATTATGGTAATTGGAAAACGGATTATCAAAATTCTGCAGTATTATTACTCCGCTTCAGGTCATTTATTTCTATTTGTAAGCTAATCCTAATTCTTTTGTTTTTAATTCTTTAATAATCTCTAATTAAGGTTAGTGTAAAGCAACAATTTCTAACGTTAGATGGCAACACTACCTCCGTATTACTCTAACGTATCTTTTCGTTACACAAAGTTGCAATACTGCTCCTACAAATTCAAGCCTAGAGAGTTTAAACTTTTAGAGGCGAAAGTTCATAACCATTTTAAGAATTCAGTCCTTGCCTATTTTTTATTTGTGTTTTCTTCATTGTTGAAATCACTTTCTTGTTGTGAATACACCACACCTATAACAATGAAACTTTTTCAACAATGACCAAAGAAAGAAAATTAAAATTCGGCAGGGATTGAATTCTTGAAATGGTTCTAAACTTTCGTCTCTAAAAGTTTAAACTCTCTAGGCTTGAATTTGTAGGAGCAGTATTGCAACTTTGTATAACGAAAAGACACGTTACAGTCATACGGAGGTAATCAAACTTTAGAAATTGCTTATATACACTAACCAAGTTAAATTCTCCTTTCTTTTATAGAAAATATGTTGTTTCATGTATTACTTTTACACGTGCTTCAAAATGTTATCCTTGTCACAGAAAATGTGGTCACAATCCAGTGTTTATTGCACAGAAACCACCTTGGGTGTGGGGAGGATTTGTACATCTCCGGAGAGGTATTAGATGGATACATTTTATTTATTGCTAGTCCTTGAAAACTTTTGGTAAGGGTATTTTCTTTACTCTGAAAAGAGTAATTTCTCCAGGTACCCCTCTGGAAGAAACACTGTACCAATCCCTTCTTCATCCCCTCTTCGTTCTCTCACCCTATGCTCTAGCCCCACACCTCCGTATGTTGTCAAACAAATCGTTCACGGTAAAATACTTTGTCAGGATGTGCTTGACAAACCATGGCTTCTGTAATAGATTGTCTTCATGCGAAGCACTAAAGAAACATCCTGGAAACTCTGCAACATGCAATGAGGCCTCATTTCGTTCGAATTGACCCCTCTATCTCTCTGCTTCTCAAACTCTCCACGAAAACCATTCATTTTGCTTCGGTTCTGCACACCGTAATCCGAGCTTAGTGATAACATATTCATCGAGGCATAACTAATCGCTTACCCAAGACCATGGCACACAATGGGAAGATCGAAGCAGGAGAGGGAAGGGGAGTACGGGATAATCCTTTGCGAAACGCTCTAGTCTCCACGTGCTCATTTCCCCCCCAATCTTGTGGTTGACCCCTCAAACTCTCCCTTATGTACTCAATACACTCGTTGTTCAAACTTCTTGGAAACGTTCAGGGCCATATTCTCTCGTGTCTATAGGAGGTATTATCATCATACATATAGGTAGAAAAGGGATAATGTGGGTAGGCAGGATTGAGATGTACGATGAAACCGCTATTTCTCAAAATTTGTTTCAACAGATGACGTTCCGAAACGGAAATAGCGATTCTGATTTGTTTTCTAAATATTACTTAACATCCCATCCCCCTTTTCCTCTCCCATTCATGACAAGAATATGAACCTCGTTATCATCTCTATAGTCTATACGAATAATATAGAGCCCTGTCTCCTGTTTTGCCCGCCTTCCAACAAGAAGGGAGAGCCACTGCAATGGATACGTAGCCAAACGTCATACACACATGTTATTTCCTCACTGGGCTGCGTTGTAGTCAAGTCGCACGGAGAAAGTTGTCTTCGCTCCTGAACAGTGTCAAACAAAACTTTTTTCCCTCCTCTCAGCTTGTGCTATGAAACAGAGTGGGGATGAAAGTTGGCAACATCGTTTCCTTTCCTCTTCCCCCGGATCTATTCTTTCATTGTACCGGTATATACTTTAGTTATTTCAAATCTGCTGGTTCCAGACATGGACTTTTGTAAAAAGAAGAGGGGTAGTAGTAATGGGTCATTTTTAATGTAAGTAAAGTGGCGTTTTGGTCAATACATACAGAACGATGTTCGGTAGCTTATTATCTGCTTTATACTTCGATATTCTCTCATTTTTCTAGAATATTAATTTTTCCATAATAGGTGGTTCTGTACTGTGTGATATGTACGTCTTCTCTCTATGCTCGAGGGTTCATTCCAAGGTTCTTTTGTCAAGCAATTAGGAAGTACAAGCCGAGCAAACGTGCTACATTACTTGCACCACCACCCAGTCCCCGTGGTCCTATAGGAAACTTTTGATCGGCAATGGGGAGGCACGTGGGTTCGAACCCCACTGTTTGTCATCCTGACTGAATTTTTTAACGTTTTTCTTTAGTTTCACCAGGCGAATGCTAGGGTGACACCTCATCTGAGGTCCTGAAGACTACTTCCCCAGCTCTGTTTCGGTAGGGTGTTTACCGAAGGAC
>JAGDQP010043927.1:0-12097 GCA_022664845.1 Lepisma saccharinum | reverse complement strand
TTATGAAATTCTAGCCCAGAATGATTTAATACACAACTCCCTTCCATTTTAGTAAAATCAATCAAAATTCACGATAGCGGTCATAAAGAACCCAACATGTAGCACCTTCCACGGGGTACCTATTACTGTGCATTTGACCCTTTTCTTTTAGGAATTTGAGAATATAAGGATATTTCGCACTTATTATCACTTTCCACAGACACAATTTCACTTTCGTATCATCGAAATCACGCAAAGTAGTTGCGCTCGAGTAGCCAAAATTTGCATTCACGCATACTTTGACATTCTAATCATGACGGAAAGAATATATATAATTATTTTGTTCCCCATCACTATGTTTTAGAATGTGTATTAGCTAACTTTTAGGATTAGCAATTTACAATAATTTCAGAACCGTAGACTGTTTTCTTTCTAACGAATATATTTTACATTGTAGAATACATTTTTGATTTATAATATAATATTCGATAGTCTCCGGTTCTTTCCCTTTGTGTCTTGCATCTACAATGAGATTTTTCACATAAGTTATTTTCTAGCCTTGCTTAGCGTTTTAACTTTTACATACAGTGGAGAAAAATCAAGTACCTAATATCAAAAATTTACTATATATCATTTTTTTTTATTTATACATACGAATTTTCAGTTGAGGAGATACATGATATAGAAAAAGGGCACATAGGTAATGTTAAAACATAATGCTATGTGGGCTTTTTGCATAGACCTCCTCACTTATTCGCTATATTGTCAGGAAGGTTATAGATATGTCACACGTGTTTTGTTCATAATCTTTCTTCGTAAATTATGTTTTGTAATTCTAAATTGGAAGATATTACATATATTAAGCTGAATGATATATATTGCCAATTTGTTGTGCAAAGATCAGGAAGAACCAGGCGATAGAAGATCTTAGAATGTTCGTTTAATATTCTAGATTGTTCCCAGCTGTAATTACGTTGACGTACCAGGGATCTATGTACAACGGGAAAAATGGAAACAAAGTACTTACCTGTGGAATATTTTCCCGAAGATAAAATGAAAGATGTCGCTATGTTGGAAGGGGGATTTACTCTAATACCTAAATCTTTGAAAGAGAAATCAGACGACAAGAACCTGAAAATAAACATTGAGAAGATTGGTGTATCAGCTGAAGTTTACCAATCAGATGGACCCAATTCCAATCAATTTCATTATCTTCCCATCAAAGGAAACAAAAGCGAATACATGTAAATTACAATTATTTATTATTTACTTCTAGTGAGAGCTGGAAAATGTAGCGTCTTTGAAATAGGATGTAGTACTCTTCTATTAGTGTTTTCCAGTAGCTTCTTTTATAATGTTATCCTTAAAAATAGATAGGAGATTTTTTTGTTCCCTTTCGAGTAACGCGAAAATATTGCTTCATAGACCAGTTTGATACATTGAACGAATGTTAGTAAGAATAATTCAGTACACTTGAAATAATAGTGTGTTCTGTTGATTCTCATCAGTTTTATTTCATCAACTTTATGTTTGAAGATCTCAAGCTAACACATATTGATTACAGAATTGCCTTTTATATAGACAATATTTCACTGATTGCATTTGTCCTTCAATCGGAGCTGTTGTTCAGAGATATATTTGGCCTTTAGACTCCTTTTGCTCATGACGAGGGGATAATGATGGGTGAATTGAAGAAAATGTGAAGAACGGGAACAATCCCGAGAAATCCCACGCACAGGGTGTTTGTGTACCTCAAACACTACATAGCGCAACCCGGTATCGAAACCGGGTTCCCAATCACCAGAGATGAACGGTCTGCCACTGAGGCACCGCGGCCCGTTGACTGTTCTGAGGTAAATATATTATAATTTACTTTCATCTAGTGGTCAAATACCTATGCAAATATCGTTATTATAATTTAATATTGAACCTTGTGAATTAGTGCATTGTTCTAGATTACATTACGCTTAGCACAAGAAGTGTAAAATATTTTTAGTAGTTGTAAATAATAGGAATTGTTGTTTGTTAGTTGAGTCAATATAACGGAAAAATAGTAGTATACTCTACAGAAAATTCGAACTATACTTGTTGAAAAAATGAGACCAGAAATAGGTTAAATTTATATTTTAAGTATATTTTCTTACTTTGTAAATACTTTCGAGAAATAGCCTTTTTGAGAAATCTTTAAAAATTCAACCAAAATTTATGTTAAATTACAGCTTTTCGAAGCTGAAATTCGTATATTCTGGTATGTTCCCTAAAATTCGTAGAACACTTCCTGTGCTCATAACAAATTATTAAAACTAAGAAATTTCATGTTACTACCTTAACGAAAATAGGGTACTAAGGGTTAAAATAATAAAAAAAAATGTTGTTCCCTATTTTCTATTTTGAATTACTGAGTGGTCCCTCTGTCCCTTCCTAAATATTCAGTTATCGTATAATTACTCTTCCCTATTAAATGTTTAAATTGTCTTGTGGATTTTTAAAAGTCATGTTCATTTTTTAAAAGTTATACTATATTGCTTCGATGGGATGACTGTCTTGTATAATGTTTGTCCTAGCAAGCTATGCTCTCTTTCGGTTATATAGTATTTTATGCGGGAACTTTTGCATCATGTAGATTCATTTTTAATTTAAAAGCTATTTCTACCAGATAGTGTAAGTACCGGAACTTTCCCTGAGCGAATCAAAACCAGTACTATTACCTTGCAGTTTGTAGAAGGATCTACAGATGTTAAGGGAAGATACCCCAATAAATCATGGGAAAGGGAAGCAGCGTTACAATTATTACTGTGACGCTCAATGTGAAAGACATCGGTAATGCTCAGAGATGGATAGAAGCAGAGATGGCTCAGAGCTGCATGTTTTGATGTGGAAGACAACGGCAAGACATCACATTATTTTTCCTAGTTTGAACGCACAACACATAGCCAATAATTTGTTGCAAAACAGAATATTGCTGAGGTAACTAACCTACTATTCGGATCTCCTGAGGGGAGATGCGTTGTGATAAGTCACTGAGTAAAAAAGAATTCAAAGGAAGTAGAACGAAAGAAGAATAGAGAAGAGAAGACAAGATTAAGAATCCCAATATGTAATGTGAGATCACCGTTATTCAAAAAAGGGAAGTGGAATAATCCTGAAAGATGAAATAATGATTAACAATACATCACAGGACTTTGCTACTAGGATGCAAATAAACTGGTGAAATTCAAAATGAATAATATATAGAGCTTTATTTGTGAGTGAAAGTAGGAGATATCAATTAAGTACTTGTAGCTCTTGGAACACATCTTAGATAACGATGGTTAAATTATACTACGCCAATGAACTTATGAAGCTGAAAGGAACAAAGAAGGACCAGGACATGTACACGCCCACAACTTCCATCTGAAAAAAGGAATCGAAATAAGCTAACATTTTTTGGAGTTGTTGATATATAAAGGAAAGAAAAGCGCATGCATCCTACTGATGAACGATTATAATGTACTATTATATGAATGGCAATATGGAGAAACAGGAAATTACGGGCCTGAAAAAAAAAAACTCAAGATGTTAAAAGATGGTTGAATTTTAATACCTGAAACTATTTTTGGCGTCGTTGTTTGAGGAGTGATCAGTTTGGGGCTGCCAGTGCTTTACGTTGACTTTTTTTTTTCCTGCAATCACTTTTTTTGGTTGCCTTAGAGGTGAACGTATTAGGCTGTGCAAGCGTCATCGTAAATCTTCGCATTTTGGGAACCTTTTTGTGATTATAGAGTGGTTCGTTAAGATACCATTATGTATTTAGTTTTAATATCTATAAACATCCATGCCCTAGCCGGTTTGTTTGACTTTTGCGGCAACACGATTAGCGCAGTTGGTTCACCCGACAGGTAAAACCTGTGTAATTGTGTAAGTGTTATGGTTTTAGGTGTTATGTTATTCTTTGCATTTTAAAAGTTGTGTATCATGTACGAATAAAATATAGGTATGTAGATATCGATAACTTCCTATTTTCTTTTTTAAAGAGCTCTGACCTGTGCAGTTTTTAGTTGGCCTTAAAACTGGTATGTTTTTATACTTGTGTTTGCTAAATGTCATGTGGAACATATTATGTCTTCTGTTGTACAGTTTAGTAATCGATTTGATAGTTAACCTACCGTAGCAGGGTTCGTATTTTAATTTTATTAGATCATGTAATGTGTCAGGAATATTGATCGTTTACATTGTTTTATGTTTAAATTTGTTTCCACATCCCCCATGCACCGTTCACGGCGCTTGCGTATCGCACAGGTGATAGCTCTACACTTTTATCTTACCTTACGTTTCTGTAGAATTCCCATACTTATCTGACGTTTTACGATACATTTCATGGTTATTTAATTTCTTATGACATTCAGCATTGTTTTCACTTTGAGTGCAGAAAACGATTATTATATCCTTTTTTATTTTTTGAAATAAAATTTGTTAACTCTTACATTCCTTATATTTAGCATCAATATTTTTTAGCTTTCTAGCTTAGTGTGGCCAGTTTTGCACTATTTTT
Source organism: Lepisma saccharinum (assembly GCA_022664845.1). Taxonomy (NCBI): domain Eukaryota; kingdom Metazoa; phylum Arthropoda; class Insecta; order Zygentoma; family Lepismatidae; genus Lepisma; species Lepisma saccharinum. The sequence goes on along the minus strand of JAGDQP010043927.1, from coordinate 7,587 downwards.
GCTTTATCTCTGTTATGATCCATTTCTTTCATGATCCATCTATTACTTCATCTTAATTTTAATGAATTTTCTTTTCCAGATAGGCTTCTTGAAAACATTTTATATTTTTATTTAACAGTACTTCTTATACGGCTCTCCCGTTTCTTGAATAGGTAATTTATATTTTCTTTGTGATATATCCTGGCAAAATTATATTTTAGACCTGTTTGTGGTAATGATGATTCACCGCCTGATATACGTAGGTCTGCTAATTTTACCAATTGCACTTCGCATTTAGGGAAGCTTATAACTACAGATTTATACAGTGGGAGACTGAATTTTGGAACAAAGATTTTTGCCGTGAGCGTTACTTCAATTGTGAATATATTGTATTTAGCGAAATGTAAATTGTAACAAAAGTTTATTTCGCCTAAATAATATTAATTTTAACTGGAAAGAAATGTAATTTACTGTGATTTATTAACGTAAATGTAATTTTATAACAAAAGTATAGGAAGATCGTAAACTCAAGCTATTCAAATACTTCTAAAAAGTATTGTTCTTCAGTAAAGTAAAACGCAGTTTTCTGACGAGCCTGATATTCTTTAATATCAAGAAGAAATGAAAATGTAAAAGTTTCGGAAGTACACCACTACCTTCTTCAGACTACACTCTACAACTGAAGAAGAAAGTGGTACACTTTCGAAACTGTTACATTTTCATTTTTTTTGTTATTAATGAACGTCAGACTTGTCAGAAAGCTGTGTTCTTCTTTATTCAAAATGGATAAGAGGCCATATTTTCGTAATGCCTTTTCTTCGCGTAACTTTTCATTTTTTTTTTTTTTTTTTGCATAGAATAAACATATTTCTCGGTTAACCCTGAATCTATTTAGCCCATATATCTGTATCTCCATCATTTCTGTTCGGATTCTGGTTTAACATTATCTGTCACTGTTTTCGGGTTCATCATATATATTCTGAATGAAACATTAATGGGCTTAAACTTACTATATCCCAGCTTAAACCATAAATATCTAAAGCCAATAAATGAATTGAAGCAGAGCAGTAAGACAGTACTTTTATTTGCTATTCCGTGTTTTTCTCGTATCAATTGCAATAAAATTAAAGAGTAAACACTGCATAAGTGAGCACGAATTTACATTCCATTCCTACTATTTCGTGTAGTGTAACTTGTGAAGAGTATACCTATAATACACTATTTTCACATATTATTATTAACCCGGTTTGAGCCAAAGATGCCAAAAGACCATAAATAAATTGAAAGTCGTATTGCACCGTGGAGGTCCTGGGGAAAATGCTTCGGGGTCCGCATTTTAAACAGAGACAGCCATTTGAATGAATACCTTTGCACTACGATTGAAAGAAATATTTATTCGGCGAAATTATGTGAGAATTTTACAATGATAAAACAACGCTAATTTAGTAACCGAAAATTCTTAAACAATCGCATACCAAGGGGTGGGGGTCAAAGTTGTTATTTGTTAATGCTTTTCTTAATTTTCTGAGTTTTGACTTGAAATTTGGTGACATTTATGTCCTTTCCAGATATAACCCCGCAAAAATTCGATTTCAACGAATAGGAGGGTAACAAAAATAGTTGTAATTGCATTGCGTTGCATGTTATTCCTTTTCATATATGTTCGTTATTTTCCTATACGCGTAATTTATTTCGTTGTTTATTCAAATATCATGTAGATCGTAGGAGAGTTATATGTAGTATTATATTACGCTATTGTATAAGAAGTTTGTCAAGTTTTGCAATATATCTTGAAAAATAATGTTGTTAAATTATACTCAGTAAAGTAATTGCCATTTTGTTTTTTCATTTGCCCTGGTCTTCATGTAACAAGTACATCTCCTCCAGACATACGGTCAAGGAGGACGATATTGTCATTAGGAAGTGTCAAAGCGTAATTTGCAGAAAATGTATCGAATTTCCTGAAGTAAATGAATTATGTGTAATTATTCATTTGCAAATCAGAACTAATTTAGTGAATTTAGAAAGACATCTTCTAGTATAAATTCTGAGTTCAGGAAATGCAAATCAGAGTAATATTTTTACCGACCGCTATTATAGGGAAGAGAACAGTGGCAGATTCAAGATATTTATGTGTAGGAGACCAGTAGTAATTTCTTGCTACGTGTTTACTCTAAATTTATGATATTTCACCTGGCGTTACTTATTTATCTTGGAATTTTACACCGTTATCTCCAAAAAAATAATATTTGTAGATAAATTAGGTTGGTTCGAAAAAGATAGAAAATATTTGTTCATAAAAATGTTGAATAATGCTATAAAATACAATATTTTAACTTGAGAAAGGTATGCTCCCCGTACCCTATAACTTACCTTCTTCTGTTCTGACTTCTGCAATATCAATATGGAAATATCTGGCTTCGCCATCGACAAATAAATGAGATTTTGGAAACAAATAGAAACATCTTTTTGGATAAATTGTCAAAATAATGCTAAAAAAAAATAAAACATTTTCCATTGAGTAGGTGGGCGCCCCCTGCCCCTCTCTGGCTACGCAACTTAAAGATACAATAAAATACATGTTTTGCCCTACATCTTTGTAAGATATTCAATTACATGCATATTGCCTGATTTCTTAATGTAAGGCTAATTACAATGACTAGTGGTATGTAAGGCTAATTACAGATATAAATACAATATACCCTCCTCCCTTTGGTGTTTATTGGTGTAAATTTAGCATTGGTATGCGATTGTTAATAAACTATTTCCTTAATTATATGTTTGAACGTATAATGTAAATTTCATATTTGTAAATACAATTCTGCCTTTCTGGATTTTGTCTTTATTCTCTGGTCTTTTGTAACTCACATATAAATAATTCAAAATGGAACGATTACATAATTTTGGTGTTACAAAACAGACTACTAATGAATAAATTACTTCTTACTGTAGGCAAAGTTCGTATATTCTCATTTTTGTTATTAGTTCATTGTGTTATTCTAGAACTTGAACTCGATTCAAGGCATTAAATATCTGATACCACTGTGTAGTTATTTATGATTACTTCTTTTTGAGGGTACAAGGCGCAGTCACTGATTTGAACAATTCAGTTGTTAGTATTTCTGTAAGTGATAATCACATCGTATTCCTAAATAGAGCATGTTTTTAGTTTTATCAGTGTTTTTAAAATTTCCATTGCACGCGCTGTCATGTAGAAATATGTGTTTCATTTTCACAATTAAACAAATTCCAAAATAAGTTACTAGTGCGCGCTAGGTTCTTAGCGCCCAGATATCTTTCTGGTAAAGGAGGTATGCAATTCAAAAATCAGCCAAGATAGCCGAAAAAAGAACTCCAAATTGACTCACTTTACAGATGAGTTAACTGCGTAAACTATTTCCATGTTGTAGCACCAAATGTGTAAAAGTAGGGATTGAACATTTGAATAAAGTTAATAGTTCATGTAACTGGATTAGCGAAAATATCATAATTTAAATTCAGTGTTCTTTATACCTGTATTTCTTTGGAATATTGATGCTTTTTAATTTTATATAATTTTATTTCTTTTTAGGTTAGAAGAAGCTACCAAATTCAGTGAGAGTGATGATCGGGAAGATGGAAAACAAACTAATATTTTTCAAGAAAAAGTTTCGCGAACTCTAAAAATGTTAGCGGAGGTTAAACATCAGGATTCTTCTGGACAGAAGTATGTGCAGAAAACGGTTTCAGAAACAACTGAAAAGATTAAATTGTTAAATTGTAACTTTTGCGGGAGAGAATTTTCTCATCAGATACTGTTTGATGTTCACGTCAGAACTCATAGTGCAAATATTGTATTTGTTTGTGGAAAATGTGGTGACAAATTTTCCGTGGAGCAGGATTTTGAGAAACATGTAAGAGGTCATTATCTAGGGGAAGCGAAAAAGATGTATTGTAGAGTCTGTGGCAAATTATTCCCTGAATCCCGTTTTGAAGAACATTCCATGGTCCACCTCAATAAGATTAAGTACTCTTGCGATTGTTGCAGTCTACGTTTCACGTCCAAGCTTATTCTTAAGAAGCATTTGAGAAGCCATTTGGGAGGTAAATATTTTAAGCATTTGGAAGATAAAGAGTCTACTGAATCTTGTCTCACTTCACAATTTAACAGTAAAACGAATAGATATTTATGCGAGTATTGTGGGAAATTGTATTTAGGTCTTGCAAGCTTTAGCTTTCATATCAAGACTCATAATGGGGTGAAAAAGTTTCAGTGTAAAGATTGTGGAATGGCTTTCTTTTATAAACACCAAATTAATTTACATATGACTAAACACACTAAAGAAAAACCCTTTTTGTGTGAAAAGTGCAAGCGTGCATTTCGAACGAAACATCAGCTCACAGGCCACTTGCGAACGCACACAGGAGAGCGACCATATCAATGCAATTTCTGCGGAAGAGCCTTTGCCCTAGAAAATCATTTGAGAGCGCACGAAAGAATTCATACCGGTGAAAAACCATTTAAGTGCCATGAATGTGGTGCTGCCTTTAGACAACAGACAAGTCTCATTTATCATTGTAGGAAGTATGTTCATTGACTTCGTACAATAAGCAAGTTTCATATTCACAGAACTACTGTCATTGACTACAATAATTCTCACATATCACTCACGGGAGTATGATTATTGATTTTATGCAACAAACAAGCCTCACTTATTTTTCACGGAAATATCATCATAGACCTTATACAAAAAAAAAACCTCACGTATCTTTCACGGAAGTATGATCAATACCTTTATACGAGAAACAAGCCTTACGCATTATTCACGAAAATATGATCACTGCCTTTAGAGGAGAAGCAAGTTTCAGGTATCAATCACGGAAGTATGGTCATCGGCTCAATACATGGAAGTTTCAACTATTATTCACGGAAACTTGATTATTTAATCTATACAACAAGCAAGTCTCAACTGTCATTCACGAAGCCATATACTATATACGACAAACAAACCTTATGTATCATTCACAGACTTATGATGACTGAGTTTATATAACAGACAAGTTTCGCTTATGATTGACTGAGGTGATTTTATACAATAAACAAACCTTACCTTTCATTGATGGAAGTACGATAATTGGTGGTATACGAGTCATAAATTTCACTTATCAGTCAAGAAAATATGATCGTCTATTTTACATAACAAGCAAGTATTCACTATTGTTCACGGAAGCGTGATCATTGACTTTATACAAGAAAGATTCAACTATCGTTCACGAGAGTATGATCGTTGAATTTGTACTAGGAGCAAATTTCAATTTTCATTCACGTAATTATGATCCTTGTCTTTATACAAGAAACAGAACTCACGCATAATTCACGAAAATATGATCATTGCCTTAAGCGAGAAGCAAGTTTCACTTATCAGTCACGGAAGTATGATGATCGGCTCTGTACAACAAACAAGTTTCATATTCATGCAAGTATGATCATTGACTTTGTACAACAAGCAAGTCTCAACTACCATTCACGGGAGTATGATATTTAACTACATATAATAAACAAACCTCATATATCTTTCACGGGAGTATAATTATGGAGTTTATACAACAAACAAATCTCGCTTATTATTGACGGAGGTATGTTTATTGAGTTTTTACAACAAAAATCTCGCTCATCATTTTGGGAAGGATAATTTAATTTATACGAGCAAAAAGTCTTAACTATCATTGACGGAAGTGTGATTATTGACTTTCTACAACAAGCAATTTCCAACTATCCTTCACGAATGTATGATCATTGACGTTATACAAGCAACTCTCAATTATCGTTCACGAAATTATGATAATTAAACGAGAAACATTTCAATCATTATTCACGGAATGATGACCATCGACTTTATACAAGAAAGAAGCCTCACGTATCATTCACTGAAGTGTGATCATTGACTATAGAGCAAACAAGCTTCATGCATCATTCACGGAAGTATGATCATTTACTTAACCAAGCGAGTCTTAACTATCATTCACGAAAGTAAGATAATTGACTGTATACAACAAACTATCCTCATGTATCATTCACAGAAATATAGTGATTTGGTTTATACAACAAACAAGTCTCGCTTATCATTGACGGAGGTATGATTATAGAGTTTATACAACCAAGTCTCGCTTATCATTGATGGAAGTATGAGAATTGAATTTATACAAGGAACAGGTTTCATTTATCGGTCACGGAAATACGATAATCGATTTTATATAACAATCAAATCTCAACTATTATTGATGGAAATGTGATCACTGGCTTTATACAACAAGCAAGTTTCAAATATCAATCGCGGAAGTATAGTAATTTGCTGTATACAACAAAGTTACTTCTTGTATAATTCACGAAAGTATGAATATTTAGATTATTCAACAAACAAGTCTTGCTTATCATTGATGGAAATATGATAATTAAATTTATACCAGTGACAAGTTTCACTTACTAGTCAATGTAATATGATCACCGACCATACATAACTAGCAAGTCTCAGCTCTCATTCACGGAAGTGTGATCATTGACTTTTCAATAATCAAGTTTCAACTATCATTCACGGAAGTATGACAATTGAATCTTTTAAGAAACAAATCTCACTTCTCATTCACGTAATTATAATCATTGACTTTATATAACAAAACAAAGTCTCATCTTTATTGAAACTAATTATTGACTAATATTGTTCTTTCTTGACATTGAAGAGAAAGTGGAGCAATTCAGATAATCGATTTTAATGTTATAGTGTTTTCTTGTGTCCTTAATGTTTAATTTTGAAAATAAATTTCTTGGTTTGTAACTATTTTTCAGTTCAAATATATTTTATTCCTTTGGCGTTTAGAAACGAAATTTTCAAACTTGCACAAGGAAATTATGCATTAAGATTTTTTCAGTATATTACCGGATTCGACGAGAGATTAGGGGCTAAAATATCTTATTTCAAATGTTTTGAACTAATATTAATGTAAATTTATCTTTCTAAAGAACTTTACGATTACTAATTTCAGTTATGTTTCAACTGATTTTTTTTTTCACAAAAAAATCGTTATTATTAAAATAATAATAATAAATTTATGTAATTTAAGATAAAATTTAGCTAATAAAGTGGTTTTAAGGAAATCAGTCTAGCTTATTGAAGGAAGTACATACTTAGTCGCAGTTGGATATTTAACAATTATGAAGTACATATATTTCAAATTCCTTTATTTCTTGAAGTTGGTTGAGGTTTCAGCACAAAGTACTGTACTAAGAACTTTGTGTTGATTTTAAACATGAACATTCCAAGTGATAATTTTTTTTAGATGTAAGCGATTAACAGGTGGTAGATCTGAGAGAATAATTTACGAAATGAAGCTTTTCAAGGCAAGGTTTGGAGTTAGACCTGTAGAAATAGTAATTAACTGAATGCCCTTCTATGATACACAATAATCGTCTAATAATGAGAATAATCCATTTATTCGAACATGGAAATTTAGAAATACGAGGGTCATTTAACTCGATGTGGCAACATAGTTGTGAAATGGAATGTAGTGAATCACTCACCTCAAGAAGCTTACAGTCCTTCGATGTAGTCTCCGCCCGCCTGTTGAACCCTT
>JAGDQP010043926.1:0-16067 GCA_022664845.1 Lepisma saccharinum | reverse complement strand
TTCCTTTAATATACAATTAAACAGCTAATAGGGCATTACAAATGCAAGCTTTTATTTCTTACATGTGATGATAATATCTCGTATACGTTATTACGTTAATAACCAACGACAGGAGTGTTGGAATCCGTTATTTGGGTTGGAGGGCGGTTCGTACATCCTGCTTTATAAAAATAAAACTTACCGATAGTAGAAATTCTCTACTCGATTAGACTAGTAAAATTATCGTTGTTTGATTGAATTTCTTTCCAGCCCACAAATATGTGCTGATAATACTGAAATTATTTAGCTTAGGTGGATATAAACTTAATGGACGGGAACAAACTATTTTTTTAAATTCCTGTTCGTGAATATCTGGAACCATCTTGTTACGTCTCGTCAGAAATGGCAACGGACCGTTCCGGTTCGTTCAGTATTATTTGATATATTTCTGACTAGTTGTATGTCGTTCGCGGATCAACCATCCTTAAACTGTTCTGTCCATTCTTAATAGTTTCAGCTAGTTCACTATTTTTACACTGAATGATTCAGCCATAAACTACTTCTAAACGACTAGGAAAACGCTGTCTATCTCGCATATACCACAACAGCTATTCCACATAAATCAGAAAGCCTGAGTATAGTTCTTTGTTGACAACAAATGCGTGGAACCTACGAAAAGGCAATCATAATTGACTCATTTCCTCCTCCATTCCTACCAATGTGTGCAAGTCTGTTATTTTCCTCTTCCCATTACCCAAAAGTATTCCTTGCTTCTTAGTAAGTTAGAGACAAGTACGGAACGCTGAAACTGCAACTAGCACCCTTCTGTAGTATTTCCTTTCTCCTTGAATTCTCTTTTTTTAGTGCTTTTCTGACGTCTCTTCTTCTTTGCATCGATTTTTACTTTTTTTTTAACCACTCAAACAATTAATACAATACTTGATCATATGTAAAGTACCAAAAGATAAATACTTATTTTCACAATATGAGTGATTATGGAAACATCTTTCACTTGCACAAATATAGCTTTTTTTAAATAAGTGTTAAGACAAAGTACCGGGTTATCTCATAAGTAATGTCGTACGTGCGATGATCGCTGCAATGACACCATCTCACGCGCAAATAGTGAAGTAGGCGGCACGTGCCATAGCTGAGTCATATAAGGCACTTAATTGTGCAACAGTGTGTAGGAGAACGGTCTATTCCATGTTTTGGAAGTGTGGCTTGTGTTTGATCATGGCAGTGTCCTAGGACCACACACGACATGTCATGCTGCTATGAATTTTACCAGGGACATCCAGCCAGCGCAGCGCCACGAAACATGAATGCTGTATTTGGTCATGGTGCTGTGGATGTGCGAAAGTGCCAGAGGGTGGTTCCAGAGGTTTCGGTCTGGGGACACCAGCCTCATCGATAAGACACGAGAAGGGAGACATGTCACATGTGCATTTGGACAACGATGCCATGCGAGCAGCGGTGGAGGCAAATTCAATGCAAACTGTTGAAGAACTGGCCAGCGAACTCCATGTCACCCATTCGACCGTTCATCGTCGTCTGCAGGACCTTGGATACGTGTCGAAACTCGGAAAATGAGTATCCCATACGTTAACGCCTCAACAGAAGCACTAGTGAGTTGACATTTGCAGTTCCGTGCTCACCCGTCACAGACGTGTACCATTTCTGGACAGAATGGTAACAGGGGATGAAAAATGGTTCCTCTACCATAACATTACACGCAAGCAGCAATGGGTACTTAAAGGGGCGGGGGCAGGAACTCTGACAAAACAGAATCTCCACTCCTGCAAACTGATGTTGAGTGTTGGTGGGATATCCGTGTTTGAACTCTTGTCACGTAACAGACCACCAACGCAGATGTCTAGTATCATCAGCTTGAACGCCTGCGGAATAAACGTCCTGCTGTGGTTAATCGCAACGGTGTGCTCATCCACGGTGATAACGCGCGCCCACACATGGCAAGAAGGACCTGTGGCAATAAGGTCGAGGAATGTGGCTGAGAGAAACTCCCCCACCAGGCGTTTTCACCAGATCTTGCACCAACAGACTTTTTCAGGGAATATTTATTTTAAATCTCTATCGAATAGAGATTTGATTTTGTTATGTTGTGTTACATATCGAACTTAGAAAGTGTATCCATTGGGCAATTTTTGAACCTAAGTGTTACATTTAATTCAAAATTTTCTTCCTGATTGACATTCAGGATTTCTGTCTGTTTAAATTATAGAAAGGTCGTCAGAAGAGTCGTATATAATTTCTTTTGTCACTTGATGTTTACGTAAATATTTTAACTATTATTAATCGTAATACAGCGCATTATTTCATCACTCGTTGCTGTAATATGGGGTCGTTCGAGTATTACTTCATCACCTTTTTAAACGCTTTAGATACCCTACACTGCAAAAAATAGCTGTGTTAATTCAACACAATGCGGTGTCCCAGCGTGACTACCACTTTTGTGTGTTAAATCAACACAAAACACGGTGTTGTTTTCGGTACAGTGGAAAAAAAATTACGGCTGCAGTGAGATTTGAACATGGGTTGCTCAGTTAGAAGGCAAGCGTCTTACCGACTTGGCTAAATCGTCAGACATGAAAGGCACTAGATGCAAACTATATTTAATGAACAACATTCGAATTAAAAGACTACACTATAGATTTAAACAGTGTAGGGGATCTAATATATGTTGTTGAACCACCAAAATAATCTAAGTTACTTGCACGACTTATCCCATGGTTCAGTCACTTCCTATTTGTCAATTGTAAACCAGAATTCCCATTCATTGAGAATATTCCATTACTATGAAAGCCACCAAGATGGCGACAGCCCAACACTTGAGCAGCATTACTGCTTTCTTATCGTAACAACATGTCAAATGCTGCGCTTCGTTTCTTAGAAATGGAACATATTCTCAATAAATTGGGATTGTGATCTCTAATTGAACAATGGAAAAGTGATTAAATCATGGCATAAGTCGTAAGAGTAACTTTGTTTCTGTTTGGTGTTCAGCAACATTTTTTTATCCTCTATATTGTTTCAATCTAATGCTCTTTTCGTATGACTATTTAGCGAAGTCGGTAAGACGCTCTACTTCTAACTAAGCAACCCATGTTCAAATCTAGCTGCAGCCATAACTTTTTTTTCTCCCAGTACCGAAATCAACACCGTGTGCTGTGTTGATTTAACACACAAAAGTGGTAGTCACGCTGGGACACCGCACTGTGTTGAATTAACACAGCTATTTTTTACAGTGTACCCACATTGTAAGCGAAATTGAGCACATGTCCTATCTCTAACACGTGGAAGATAGGATTCCATTAGTCTCCTGTTCGGACTGACTGAGGGTAAAGCTCTTGGAAACCTTAGTCAGGCTGGCCGCAGCACAAACAGGGCTAGAACCTACGCCGCCTCTCCAGTAATTATTCTCTATCAGCAACTTTCGCCAGCACACTACAGAGCTGGATTTGTCCAGTGTTGCAAATTACAAGTGTATTGCAACTTGTAGCCTACCGTTCTTCCATTGATTGATTCAGTTGTGTGGATATGACCACAGTTGAATAGAATACGAACAAAGCTGCTCTAAAAATGGGTTCAAAGAAAATGCACAAAGAGTGAGAGAGAGAGAACAAAGAATTGATATTAAACTGCAGACCATTTCGAAAATTATTCTTTAAAAAGTGACTACAAAAGCGACACACCTCTGACCCTGCTGTGCGATGTGTAAACACAATAATTCACTTCAGAAAGAAAGCACAAGAAGAAAGTTCATGTAAAAGAAACAAAAGCCCATAGATGTCGCCAGATTAGCTCTGAAAGAAAAAAAAAGTACGTAAGCAAGTATTCATAATAAGTAAGTCGCTTTCTCTTGTTGTTGAAGTTTAGGCGAGAGGGAGGGGGAGAAATGGTCAGTCTTTTGACCTACGTGTTGACATAGAAATATAACTTTAGCTGGAAGTATATCAAACAGAATAAGTAAGTCACAGGCACGGTTCATAAGGTGACGCGATCATCCTGATTCCTTCTCAGAATCAAAACTGAAGCATTGAATAGAAAGTTATTATTTAAAGAAAAAAGAGAAAATTTGGGAGGTGAGGCAGAAGTTCTTCAAGAGATGAGTGTTGGTGTTTCTATAGGGGAAAGTTATGTGGCTTTTGTGATCGATATAATAGATTTTTCTCTCTTCAATTTTTCTTTTTCTTTTGTTACATGCATATTCAATAGAAGATTCGTCTAATTATGAACTCATCAATTTGAGAACTTTGCGGTCTGCAGGCGAAAGCAAGGCAAAGAAAGTTATGGCTAAATTTTCTTAAATGGGATAAAGAAAAAACGTATAACACACAGTCATCCATGATCCAGTGGTTATGGTCGCTGACATGCCCTGCTTCTGGCCATTTTTAGATTTATAATTTTCTTATTTCACCAGGCTAATGCCAGCGCCGAGCGCCGTAACTAAACTTCGGCTCTGAACACTATCATCCCATCCTTGTACCCCGACAGAATTCTTTCTGAAAGATAAAACTCTGACGTATAACGGCCTTATATGTCACGGCTACCTGTCCAACCTATACAAACTTTAATTATTAAACATAGGAATGTGATAGCGCAATATTTTTATTATATACAAATGTGGTGGGGGTCCATTGAACGAAGTGGTTCAGAATCCACTTTTCAAAACCTTAAGAAGCTCACATCCTTGTTTAGAGAATTTTTTTAAAAAAAAAGTACTGAACCACGGTTTGGATAGTTTGAAAATATATTTAAAGAACTGCAAGTTCGTTTCTAGGGGTGTGCGGAAGTGCGAAGTCAATTCCAAAATTCTGAATTTTTTTGATTTCGGAATATTCCGAAATTCTAAACTCCTGATTTGAATTTCGATTCCGAACACCCTTATTTGCACAACCCCAGTAGTTCACAAACGTGTTTTAAACGTCGATTTTTTGTTTATTTCGTTCATTAACCGTTATCGGTTGAAAAAAAAAAGTACGTTTAATTTTAAATTACAAGGTAACGAAAAAGGTTTTTGCCGTTCTAGAGCAGTGATAAACAAAGAGCAATACAGTGGACGGCACCTTTAGATTTCGAAGTAAGCTCAGTCAGCTTTCAATACCTTTTGCCAACGTTCCTGCAGCTGCATAATAACCTGGTGATAAAAGTCGGCGGTTTTCGAGTCAAGGAAGTCCGTGAGTGCGTTCCATAGGTCTCCCTCATTGGCGAAGGATCTCCCACGGAGGTAGTTCTCGAGGGAATCAAACATGTGATAATCTGTTGGCTCAAGGTCCGGTGAATATGGTGCATGGCACAGTGTCTCCCGGGTCCTCTTTGCCACATGTGGCTTGGCATTGTCATTGAGGAACAGCACACCTTTGCGATTCATTAATGCTGGCTCCTTCTGCCGCAATGCAGGTTGCACTCTTTGCAACTGCTGTGAGTAGAGGTCAGCAGTGATGGTCTGACCTGGTGGAAGGATCTCGTAATGCACCACTTTGCGACAAGTCCACCATACAGAAAGCATAACCTTTCGTGGGTGTAGAGGTGGTCTTGAGGTGTGAGGAACAGGGTCACGTGGCGGCAACCAATGTCTGGTAAGCTTGGGAGTGTCATAGAGGACCCACTTTTCGTCACCAGTGAACAAGCGATCAAATATAGTTGTGTTCAGGTGCCGAGTGAGCAAGGGCAAACAGGCTGTCACTCGTTGTTCCTTGTTGACTGCCGACGACCCTCTTGCTTAACCTGTATGAATTCCCTATCCCATGCAGGTGCAGTCCAACTGTTGCAACGGAAACATGGAACCTTTCTGCAAGTTCATCATACGGTATATAGACCACTGTCCTCCTCGATGGCTGCTTTTAGGGCCTCGTCATCCAACACATGTGGTCGTCCACTGCGAGGTTCATCAGCAAGGCTCACACCTCCATTTCTCTTTTACATTGGACGAGCTATGACTGCTGTGTGTGAGCACCGTGACTGTATTATCAAATGTGGATGATCAGACTCACTCCTGATCGCTTGGCAGGCACGTGCGTAATTTCGTTTCCTGTCTGTGAGCGCATGCGTCAAAAACGGCAAAAACTTTTTTGGTTATCTTGTATATGTCAATAAAGGCTTGTTATTGTTGATAAGATATTAGTTCAACGTGGATTCAACTGTTATTTTTAACTATGGGATAGATTTAGTTTCGTGGTATTATTTGTAATTTAATGGAATAAAATTTATAATTAAAAGCTAATTGAATGCCATTAACTATTATTTTGTGTCTTCTTTTGCATGTTAAAAACACGTTAAATTTCAATTTATATTTCAACGAAAATTTGATTTCGTAGATAGGACGTTAATGTGACGTGTTTTTAATTATTTATTTTGAACTGTGCCCTAGATTATCTTTCCAAGTAAATTACATACAAATTGTGCTTAAAATCGAATAGAATATTATTAACTTCGTTTCTCATGTTCTCATTTGTATGTTGAAAACAGATTGAATTTTAAACTGTATTTCAACGAACATTTAATTTCATTAATAGGTCGTTAATGTGAAGTGTTTTCAACTTTCCTTTTCATTTATGATATGGATTTCGCTTTATATGTGTTTTTCTAAGGCGACATGTTACTCTTACTGAGAAGTACGAATTTAATAGTGCAACGATGGTCAGTGTTAAAGAAGGAAAAATGCTCAAGGAAAGTATTCTTTATTTTTATTCTGACATAATGGTAAAACAACGCGTCTAGATTTGTGGCGACTTCGTTCAAAACTGCCTTTAACGTTTTCGTAACATAAAGGAAATAGCAAAAGAGTAGTGACTCTCAAGGTGGCTTCGTGGATAAGTGGTAGCGTGTTGAGCTACCAACGACGAGTGCGGAACGTTCCAGCTTCGAACTCAATAGCAGGCGGTCGGATAATTTACTTTTGGAAAATTAATATATCATGATGAAAGCAATGGATAAAATCAAGCTAAATGTGTATACCAATAGACAGCACCCATGCTCTGTTTTGGCCAACTGAACCCGTTTCTTCATCGTCCGCTTCTTGATTTCAACTTGTTTCTTCTCAACCATTATTTAACGCCGAATAAACCGTTGAACAGGCGGACATTTCGGTACATTTACAACGTTAAAATTATGTTTCGGTACTAACGTTTAATCCACGTATTTTCAACGTATGTGTGCTACTGGGGTATGAGTGGTATTTCCCCTTGTTTCTCCAATTAGTATTACCCGTTGTTTTTTTTTTTTTTTTCCTGTAGCTGTGTTGTGAACTTTTCATTCAATAATTTAACTTTCCTTTTTCCCCACCAGATGATGGAAGTTAATTGCACTTTTCGTAACGAATTTAACGCTCCCATCTACTGATTTCAGTCTAAGTAGGCAAAAGAAATCGCAAAAATATCGTAACTATGCATTCTATTGTGGAACCAAGCCCTGCATTCGAACCCTATCTCTGTCCGGTCATGGGCGGATTTAGGAGAGATACCCTGGGGGGAGGCACGAGACTACGAGAGAGACCCTGGGGGGGGGCAATTACTTTAAAAGCTATCGTTTAGAATGAATTCTGAAATGATTGGGGGCACTGCCCCCCATAAATCCACCCATGAGCCTGGTCCGATCCATTCTACATCCACACTTCCCTGCTCGATCCGAACCAAACTGAGAATCGGGCCGCCCTGACATTATGCGGCAGAAAAGTGGGTGACGTACACAATCATCCATTTTTTCGGACGACCCGGTCCAATTTTTGCTTGGGTTCGGATTGAGCCGAAACGTGTGTATATAGAATCGGGCCGAGATCAGATCCAAATGCAGGATAATGTTGTGGAATCACCGTAAGATGAAAAACATAAAACGAAAATTTCAATTTTCCTCTGGTTTCCTTATTTTAAATTATGGTAACCTTATATCAATACTCTTTTTCAACCAAGCTGTACGGCCTATTTCAAAGTCTGTATATATTTTACGTTTCTTTTTGGTAGTTATTTTTATTTTATTTTTTATTTTTAGATTGCACGGTTCCTATGAGGCACTGAAGTACGGGACGACGCTGGATGGCTTGGCTGATCTCACTGGCGGCATAACGGAAAGCATTAGCATTAGACAAGACCCGACCACATGTGGACGAATGCTCTCTAAGCTACTCGAAATGACATCTATTATCACGTGTACTGTCCAGTCCACGTCACAGGTAAAGGAAGTTGTTTGATTTAGCAAACTCATGTTGTCTGTCTTGAAAAAAAACGCACTTTTTTCCGTTAGCATTCAAGACCTGGTCTTCCATCCTTCTCTTATCCTTCTTTACCTTTATATATCCTTTGTCTGCAATAATAATGGCGCACGAGTATTATGCAGTAATATATTTTTCCCATTTTTCTTCGTATTACGGTGTATTTCTACCATTGGTTATCTAAAGAATGTGTGACTATGTGAGCATTTTCGTGGTAGGGAGAGAGCGAAAAGTTAATGCTTTTCGTACTTACTTTGAAGCATATTCTTTTCCTTTGGCATGAATTTAATTGAAAAATCGCTGGTGACCGAATCTTAGGGTATGTATTAGAAGGTAAAGATACGAAAAGGAAATAAACTTTATAAAGCTTTAGGTCTGTTAGAGAAGATGGTGTAAGCCTAAATGTTCTTTTGGTTTTATGATTTTGTCATAGGACGGGTTTAATTAGAGTCTTGGTCTTCAATTCTTTGTCTTGCGCTTCCTCCTTCATATACTGGTCCTTTGTTCGTATTCTTCAATATTCCAAACTTTTTTCCTCCTCCAGTTATTCTTTTATGTAAACGGCTTCCTTTCAGGAGGTCTTCAGTTCAATTTTTCTTCCTTCTTGCTACCGTCCACGTGGAGCTAATCTTCGTCATCCGCTTTAATACTTTCTGAGTGCTTATCCTACCGCTCAATTAGATCTTCATTTGTTTCTTACAGCTACTATTTGGAAAATTTCCAGGAATCCTTACTCCTTTTTTTCTTATAATACATATATTTGATCCGTATAAAACCACGCTCCATACAAAACACTTCGTAAACCTTTTCCTCAGACATCTTGGAATTGTCCTCTATAATCCGTCTCACCACTTTCTTGAGTGCTCCTTTGAAGTAGTAATTACATTTCTTATTTTCTCATTAACTTCCACTTCAAGTCATCAGGCTACCCAATGTATAATTCCGCATGTTCTAACTTCATTCCCATGAGCGCAATATTTATAATTCTCTTCTCATAGCCTTAGTTTTTATGTTGATCTTCATTCCAGGTTTTACCCCAACTCCTACTATTTTCTCCATCATCTGTAATTCTGTTGCTTTCTCTGCTGGCACTGCTTGATCATTTTTGTACTTGATGGTCTTCATTTGCTCACCACAATTTGATCTAACAATATGGTTGTACTTAAATTCTCTGTGACGAAAGACACATATTTGGATTAGGAGCCTATCTAACAACGAGAGCTATTAAATGTTGGGGTGGAGAGATTACAAGTACCGTATATTCTTCATATTCATCTTGACCCATACCAACCTCGTCTGCACATTTTGTAGAAGGATATCATATTTCACAATCCGTCCAAGCACATGCGAAACATGTCCAATGCTGTTACTGTCTGGTGCACTTTGTGCCCACGCTGATGTGGAGAATCTGAACCCGACACTCTTCTATTGAAAATGGCCACTGTGGTCGGAGAAGACCTGATTATGTGAGTGTAGATAACGTTCACGAGTTAAGGATTGTGTTCTTATAACCAACGGTCCTAGGTCGTGCAAGGAAAACTCTCTCCAGACTATAAGACCAAGAAACCACTGTGGTCTCTTGAACCCTGCCAGAGGATGCAACTTCACAATGTTTACGCAAGATACGAAATCTGTATGGTTCAACAGGAAATGATACTCGTCACTTCAAATGAGCTGTTCATCCGTTCAAGGTTCATTAATGCATTTTCTTGGTCTATACGCATAGTTGTTTCCAGTGACGCGGGGTCATTACGAAGTATCCTTACTTCGGTAAACTTTATTTTTATTTGGGCCAATCTAGTAACTTTGGACTTCGGCCCATCACGATTCGCCCCTTAGTTATTAAAATCCACACCCATGCCCCTTCCGGGACTCGAACCCGGAACCTTCGAGCCGTTGGCCTACCGCCGCAGACCGCACGGCCACCCGGCCGGCCAAATATACTTGCTGGTCTGCGGTTATAGATCCTAATCGACGGAAGATATGTGGCATTGACGCAGTTGGCAGACAACACCTACTTTTGCAGGCGTTCTCATTCTTCAGGGTAACTTAACACGCTTGAAAAAAATGGTACACTCATTGGCAGCTTAAACTCAACCCAACTAAATCTGTTGTTGTGATGTTCAGTTTAAAAACTGATGGTGATATACTATCCTATAAGTTGTACGAACTACAACCAGGACGTTCCTTGGGTTTAATAATATCAGGATCTTTATGTTACACTTAACAACAAATTAATCTTCAACTGCATGAAAACCCGTAGTCTTCTATACATGTTTACTGAGAGTACTAATATTCAATCTCTCCGTACATACTTTCAGTGCTGCGTAGAATATGCATCTCCAATATGGGCTATGGGAAATGAATTGGCTGGACGAAATCATGAATTTAGTTGACCGTATCGTTAGAAATAGAATCGTACCTTCTATAATCTCTTCGCATATGATATCCTATCCCGTCTTCAACTGAAAGATTTCCTACAAGCCTCAGGCTTACCAGTCTTAAATTGCTCTACAATATAATGCTCCAGCGATCTTTTGCCTCTGTTTCAATTTCGTGTAACACAGAATGAATAGTACAAAGGAATTTATTTGCAGTGGAACAGCAAAACTATCAGTGCAACATAAATAATTTCTAACTAGGAATCCTATTCATAAGCGTGTGCAGTCACCGATGAAGAGGAGAGGGACTTTCTTCATGAAAGTGAATTCACAAAGAAATTGCTTTACAAGTAATTGTGTTATTTTTTTATTTCGGTAAGATGTCAGAAAAATACAGGTTGATGCCATCCTCACTCGAACTACTAACAGAGCGCGTTCACAATGTATGGCATTAGGGGGTCACTTTCACCCTCCCTCCTGTACACACGCTTGTGACCCTGGTACTTATCACTGTCTAATCTTCCCGACTTTTTTCTTTGCTAATAGTATACGCATAAACCTCTCTAATAAGAATTATTATGCTTTTTGTTGTTTCTTTGTAAATAGTTTTTGTTTTCCTCTTAATTCTTTGCTATATCGTTGGTTTTTATTCTGTCACTGTTATATATGTTAAAGTTCTATGCGAAATGGCCTCTACTTTTATCTAGGCTAAATCTTATAAATAAATAAAAACCAGTGACTATTGTTTCATAAAAAAAAGTGAGGATAAAGAAATATGCAGTGTGATGTAATAGAACAGAGCAAGTGCCTCGGAGGTTTAAATCGCAACCATATTCGTCTGATCTTGATCATGCAGCTGGAAATGAACCAGTTTTATTCAACTTTGCATTGCATGCCAAGTTGAATATATTTGAAAGGAAAAAAAAAGTAAAAATAAAGACGCATACATGCTATAAAAGCTTTTCCTGAATGGACAAGTGTTTTGTCAGACTACTTAAGCAGTGGGCATTGCACCCTGAACTGTATAGCAAAAATAAAGGTATATATTTTATATACATAGTATACGTATTGTACGTAGCAGCTTAAATGTAGGACTGTTGTCACTGCAGGCAAATTATACGTACTTGTTTCATAAGCAGCCTTTTTTGCATTACGCATCACTTACCTACCATTATTGGGTTTCCCATACTACTGAAGGACCTTACCGATGTGGATTGCCTCACCTTACACACATTCCATGAATTCTCCTTGCATTGCGTGAGAGATGAGAGTACCCGTTAGCGATATGACTCTGTCTGACCTTAATTCTACGCTCCTCCAAACAAAAACACGATTTGTTCCTACTATACCAATAAAGAGGAAACTATGGCTTGTGAAAATAAGTTATTTCGTGAAAGGAAGTTTGTTGTTGTTGTGTCGTCGTGCTTCAGTGGTCAATTGTGTAGATTGATGATTGAATTATCGACTGAACAATTTAAATATTACTATATTTTGAAAATCAAATATTCAAATGGAAGGACCAAAATAGGTTAAACATTAATAGCTAAAGAGAAACAATATATCACGAAAACAAGAAAAAAATAAATTTGTACGTTTTGAGCGGGGTTCTTGGTCACGCACACTAAACTTAAGTAGAGACAGAAACTGCTTCTTATCTATGTCTTACTCATGTGTAATGCTTTACATTCTTAGCGTGTTGCCAAGAGTTCTCTTTGAAGCGTAACATTTTCTTTCTCATGTTTTCATGTTGTATTTTGTTACTTATTATTGTTATTAAAAATGTATGATATAAACATATTTTACTGATCCAATCCACCACTACATTATTAAATTTACGGTACCTTCATTTTTTTAAAAAAAGAAAATAGACTGTACCATGTTTTAATATTGATGAACATGTGTTGTCAAATTATTTCTTGAAATTCTTCATGCGAAGCTTGGCTTTATCAATTCAGTAAAAATAAAGGTTCCATGATATAATTTACGTACACAAGTGATGTATTATATTAAATTAAATACGTATCTATACCTACTCAAAGATGCACAAAACTTATCAACAAATTATCTGATCATATATATTTGGGAATGATCTTCCAATTTTTATATAAAAAAACAACTTAAATATATCTAAAGTGAGTTCTAGAATTTATCTCTTAATTTAGTAAATAGTTTGAATTAGTAATTAAAATCAAGTACTTTATTAAAGTTTTAACTTCTTGTATTTAAAGATTTTAAATGATTGGTAAAAACATTTAGTATTGGTAAAAATGTTAGACATTTACAGTAATAAATTTTACTTCAATTTAATGATGTTGTTTTTTTAAATTATGAAGCTAATTTTTGTTTTAAATTCATTGCAGGTTAATATTAATTTTTAAGCAATCTATTTAGTGTATAGTATTGTTATGGATTGCATGTGATTAATTTGTATCATATTATAATACCATTCAAACGTATCTCGAAAATATGTTCTTCAGCTTTACTGATATATCAAACTTGACAGGTGCATTTCTGACATCAAAACAGAAAAGAATGAAGTTAACACGCAAACCTCTTACATTATTTACAGTTTGCCTCAGGGCATTCTGTGCTTCACATTAGCTGCACTAAGGGAACACAAAATATCTTTTAAACTGACGAAGTGTCACTTAAAAATATACATATACTATTTATATCAGATTTGGCAACACTGTCAACCCAATAGCATCACAGTTTAAACTTCCAATCTAATAATAACTCCCAAAAATGTATACTTCTTTACTTTAATACGTTCTTTATGATTTATTTATTGAGAGATGTTCATTTTCTTTATCATTGTAAGAAGTAGATTTTGTCTTTCTGAACTCCAAGTTGGAAACCCTGTGTCTCGTAACAAAGCTGAATTTGACAATGTGAAGCTTACCTGTCAAATTTTGTTACACGCTGGATAATTATGTATGTTACCAAGGATAGTTATCCGGTCCCTGTGGTACAATGATGATTACAGTCGCGTACTTCGGAACAGTAACTGAAGATGCAAACGAGTTTGAGTCCTTGCTGTGGACTTTGTGGTGGACAAACACCATGTGCGTAGATTTTCTCGGGGCATTCCCACTCGGGGAGCCAAAAGTTATTTGCCTAAAGGCCTTAGAAATTAAATTTAAAATAAATGAAAAGTTTGAGCCTTCCTGCTGGGCATCATAACTTAGGTTTTCTAGGTTCAATTGTAATTTATCCATTTATGATAATTGTTTTTAGTTATGATAACTTTCTTGTAATAATGCAAAGTAATTTTGAAATGATTTTCTGTGAATGACATTTGTTTTTCATTAATGTTTGTGTTTCTTTCCAGTCTCGAAATCATGTAGAAAAATTAGCTAACGGCATCCAAATAGGAAGTAACTATCGCCTCTACGCAGTCGAACGAGTAAGTAGGTTTATGTACATCTTCTTTTTTTCGTTTTTAATAAGGTTCAACTGTAAATACTATATTCAGAATTCAGACTTTAATTATGCCTAATGAATACCATACCTACTCTGCACTTATTCTGAAGAGAAAATAACGTGATCGAGTTACTCTATTTGGGAGACGAACTTCGATAAGACGTAGCAAATTTTCAGAACTTTATTATTTATTAAAGTGCGGTGAACAGCCTACAAAGCCAATACAACACTTAGTCCGAGTAAGTACAGTACATTTATGAGTGTTTCATGCAATAAATAGCCTCATAGCATGAGCACATTGAACAGAATAAAGTAAGAAATTAAATTACTACGTAAGATAATAAAAACGAAACAGATAAAGGAATATTAATGTAATTAAATTAAGTCCTGTACAGTAACATTTAAGTTGTTACGTCAGTTTGTTGTAAATCATCAAATAACTTTATTAATAGACCGTCCGTGGATTTCCTGGTACCTAACAGATACCAGGTACCCTCTAGTAGAGTGTGTTGGAATTTGAACAAATGCTCCCCAGTAAAAATCTGCTATTTACTTTGCAATTGTTAATATCTTCAACGTATCGTTTAGCCATGATTTGCCTTCGTACATGACTCAAGATTAAAATCACTACACCAATATCAGAATGATGTGAGTAATAGTTCAGTGTGTGCTGATGACAAAGTAACCGTAAAAACATTTTTGAACTGCCTCTACTTTATTAATAGCAGCTTTACTGAGGCGACTCCAAATAATTGGTGCGTATTTGGTTAGGCCTAAGCCTAACCAAAGTTTTATATACAATTATAAAAGTCTGTCTTCTTTTTAATTCAGCCCATTGATAGAATATAAATCGAATCAGCTTTCTAGCCTCAGTTACGATTCTTTCAACATGTCTATTAATTTTAAGTTTATCGTCAAAGACTAAACCCCAATCTTTTATTGTATCTGTCTTCGTAACAGATTTATTATGCACCATGTATTTGCTAGTTATATAGTTCGTGCGATTAGTATTAGATACAAAAGTGTTTTTAATGGTATTTCCCTTCATTTTGTTTTCGTTACACCAACCAACAATTTTATTAATATCATGCTGAAGCTTTGTTGTGCCTTGATAGTCATTGATTTCTCGAATGAGTTTCAAGTCATCAGCATACAACAAAGGGTAAGAAAAAGATACCCTTGTATACAGATCGTTTATAATTATATACATTGAATAGTAAAGGTCCCAGAGGTGAGCCCTGTGGTATACCATTTAAAATATAGCCATGTGAAGAGACTGCATTATTTGCGTTAACTTGAAAGGATCTATTGTCAATTCACATATTTAGGAGAAAGCCCCAACTTGCTTAACTTATCTAGTAAAATACCGTAGTTAAGTGAATCAAAAGCTTTTGTTATATCAATGTATATAATGTCGCACTGAGATTTCGAGTTCATACACCCTTGTATAATATCTGTAGAATGACATACGTTTGAGGTAGTGGATTTCCCTGGTAGAATCCTTATTGGTTATCATGCATAGCTAGTTTTAAATTAAATTAAGTTAAATTATTATTAGTAGTAGTAGTATTTATTTATTTTCATGCTACGAGCAGTTACAGACTTACAGACCTATAAAGCACGGAGTCATACATTAGTAATAAAAAGTTCTAAAATATGTGACATACAAAGGATTGAAAACTGAATGTTATGTAACACACATTGTTTTATAATCTTACCAGTTAAAATAAAAACGTTGTGCTTTGTCTTGTACAAAGGTGTCACAAACCAATGGTATAAAAAGCTGCTAGATACATACTAAAAGAATTAAAAACTTAATTTAACACACATATAACACAATAATAATAATAATAATAATAATAATAATAATAATTTGTTCTTTTTATTGCGTGTTACTGGTATTTGAATATGCACTTTGGCAAGTATGCTGAACTTGTTTGCCACCGTTTTCTCAACGCTGGATAAAACGCAAACTATACATGAAAAAAAATAAAGTTTGTAATTTAAATTTAGTAATTCCGGATTCTAATGATTTGCTGAGAAAGGGCACATAAAGC